>JAASFN010000003.1:0-98032 GCA_023333795.1 Globisporangium rhizosaccharum
CGCCTTCGTGTAGTCCTCCATCTTCTCGTACACGCACCCGATCGCAGACAGCGCCGTCGCGTTCATGCGGTTGTGCGACAGCACCTTCTCGTACGCGATCATCGTGTTCTGGTCATCGCCCATCATGTCCGCGATGCGCCCAAGCGACAGCCACGCCTCTTCATTTGCGGATGCGAGTTGCTGGAGGAGCTGCAGAATGGATGCAGTTTGTATCATGAGTGTGGTGCAATCGTAGATCGTTATGGCTGTGCAGCATTGCGCATCGAGAGGATGCGCCCTCGTGGTTGTCAAGAAGATGGAGTGGACGTACGCTCTTGCTGTCGTCGGTCGGTCGAGCTGCCATGGCGCTGTACGCACTTGCTATGATAGCGAGAAGGGGGGACTGATCGTCGTCGTCGTCGTCGAAGTGCTGCTGCAGCTGCAGAGGTGTGCGGTGCCTGGCGCGGATCTGCGAGTGCGCTCACTTGCTCAAGCAAGAACACTGGCGAGCAGTGGACGGACGACAAAAAAGTCCATAGAGTAGTGGTGTGGCGTAGTGTGGTGCGCAGCGTGACGCGCGTGACACACGGACAGAGGGAGTGCTCTTCGCCATCACACGACGCAACAGAGTCAAAGCGGCGCTTGCTCACAGTCTCGCATTCGCGCGTTTGCCATGTCGAAGCAGCTTGAGCGAGCGGTGGTTTACTAGCTCATGCAGTCTTTTGCCGCTACGAAGCAAGGCAATGCATCATACAGCTTGGATATGTCCTGGATCCGAATCGAGCAATCGAGTAAAGCTGTCGTTTCAGTGTGGACACTGTCGAGTGGACAGCGTGGCACTGGGCACTCGTTCGCGCAGGTGGTTCACTGTAGCCACGGCAGTACACAGCGCAGTGGATCGCAATGGCGTCGTGAGAGTGAGAGCTGGTGCGTTTACTCGTACAGACTCGAAGTCGAGTCGAGCAGAAGCGTTCCGCTGTTGGCAAGGTGCCCACGCTGTGCAATTCATACACGAATTGCAATGCCATTCAGCAATTCAAATCACAGAAATGAATTGAAGCTGATGTGATCACATATCTCCCTTAGTTTTTGCACTACTGAAAATCCGATTGATCTTCAGAGCATACTGAAACCAAGTTGATTGCGCCAGTGAACGAAGCAGATCAAAAACATCGACGTCAGTGTCAAACATCAGGTCAAGTCGAGACGTCTGTCAGTCACGAAGCATGTGGCGACAGCTCTCGACGCGCGCCACCACCACAGCACGACACAGCAGCCGTGTGCACCGCACGCTCTCGCTGCGCGCACCAGCGCACTACAGTCGCTCACTTCAAGAGCTGCCGCTCGTGTGCAGCAACCGTAGCGGCGGCATCCATGACGCGCGTGACGCAATGCGCACTAGCTGGCGTGCATTCAGCGTCTCGAAAGAAACACCAACGACTGCGAACGACGAGCTCGACGAGCCAGAGACCAACATCAAAGTGAATCAGGGTGCGCACTCATGCGCAAATGCGCGGATTCGTAGTTCGCTTGCAGTAGCTCATGGGTGGTTCTACTGACATGCAAGCCTCGTGCGTCCTCACACACTTGGTGTTCATACACACAATAGGCGCAGAAGCGATCAAGATCACGCGGCTTGGGATGTATGTGAACTTGAGCATGGCACTCACAAAGGTACACATGGCTTGCAACTGCCGCATGCCGCTGTTGCTATCTCTCTCTTTCTCTGTCGCTCATGAACACATTGCTGCTGCATGAAGGGCACACTTGGCGTCGCGACGCACTCGAATGCGCTGATCGCCGATGCGATGCACTCGCTCTCGGACTTGCTCTCGGACTTTGTGACGCTCTGGAGCGTAAAAGTCGCGCGCTTGCCACCCGACCCGAAGCATCCGTACGGTGCGTCATGGCACGAGCTCAAAGCGTCACTACTTCTCACGCGCGCTCACACACAACGACTCTCTCCATCTCATTTGTATCCCACCAGGTTATGGCAAGTTTGAAGCAGTCGGCTCGCTGTCTGTCGGTGCGATCTTGGTCTGTTGTGGCCTCAGCATTGGACTCGACGGCGTGCAGAGTCTCCAAGAGGTCTGGTCCGGCGGCGCTGGCCAAGCACTCGCCGACTTCTCTGTTCCATTCTTCCCAGGTACCTCTCTTACTCTCTCTGTGTCTACCAATGAGTGTGTGAGACGGAGTTAGACTCACATATTTGATGAGTCTTGCTGTGTCTGTGTCTGTGCTACTGGTTCGCATGTCTAGACCTCGACCGCAGCACGCAGCTCGCACTCGCAGCTGGTGCAGCCGGTGTCTCGATCCTCGCGAAAGAAGCGCTGTACCACGCGACCGTGAAAGTCGGCGAAGAAGCGCGCAGTAAAGTACGACGTGCTTGTTGCTTTGGGTCTTGGCCGAGTGGTCTTGCTGCGATGCTGTGCTACGAAGACTCTTACATCGACGCATGTTCTACTGACTGACTGACTGACTGACTGACGCCAGGTCTTGATTGCAAACGCGTGGCACCATCGCACGGATGCGATCTCGTCGGTTGTGGCGATGGGTGCGTGCTCTTGAGCTCGCATCCACGCAACTGAGTGTGTGGCATTCGCTAACCCTTGTGATCCTGCCATGGTGCTTTCTCGCTGTGAAGCTGGGATCCTTGGCACAATGGGCGGCATGCCACTGCTCGATCCAGGTGCGACTAGCTGCTGTCGAGCATGTGATGGTGTCCTGGATGACGTGAGTAGTGAGTGAATGATGACAGACTCACGACACAGTGGATCTACTGCTGTGTGACGATAGCTGCTGGCATTGCTGTTGCTGCAATGATCGTCAAGACGGGCGGCGAGATCTGCATGGACAGGTGCGTGACGCTTGCGCTACGATCGAGCTGCTCACTGAAGTCGTTGCTGGGCTTGAGCCACTGGACTTACTGACTGATCATCAACGACCACGTTCTCTGCTCAGTGTGCGCGAACTGACAGACAAGAGCGTCGAAGCTGAAGTCCTGGAGCTGCTTAACGAAGTGGTGCGTCCTGCGTCTCGAATGAACACATTTGCTCCTTTTGAGCGCTCCTGCTCCTGCATTGACTCACGGGTGCTACACGTCGCAGTCTCGGAACGTCGACGACGTGCGGCACGTCTCGCACATCCGTGCGCGGCAAATGGGTCCGTACACGCTCGTGGACCTGCGCATCCACGTACGTAGTCACATATGCGTGTGCGTTGGATCCAGTGACGTGTAGTGCGATAGAGTGTACACTCACACTGCTGTCACTCGCTTGACAGGTGCATGCTCGCACGAGCATCTCAATGGCGCAGCAGATCGCAGCGCGCGTGCGGTCGCACATCTTGCGCAGAGTGCACGACGTGTCGGAAGTGCTCGTGCACATTGACGTTGAGTTTGGTGCGTGCCGTGACCAGCTAAACGCTGATGTTTGCCGCATCCTGCCCGAGTCCCTGGACACATTGCTGACTCTACATGATGGACCAATCGACTCGTGGCACTCGCTCACGTGCACACAGGTGCAGCCGACCGATCGAAAGTGAGCAGCAAGCTCCTGTGTGAAAAGGAGATGCGGCCGTACAAAGAGATCAAGAAAGACGTCGACGCCGTGCTCGCTGAGATCCCCGAGATCGTCGCGACGACGCACGTGAACACGCACTGGGTGCCGTACATCAACGGCAGCGGCACAGTCGTCGACGTTGCCATTGTTGTGCACCCGGACTTGAAAGTCGGTGACGCGCACTCGGTCGCCAAGCGCGCGCGCAAGTACGTTGTCGTTGTCTGCATTGATAGTATGAGCGATCACTGTGCTGGTTGTCTCACATACACACGCTTGCGTGTCGTGCTGCGTGGTCCAGAGCCATTGAAGCGATCTCGTACGTCTCAGAAGCCGACATCCACCTCGAGCTCCTTGACGAAGACAACGACGTCGAGACAGCTGCGTAGTGCGTTTGTCCTCAGCTAGCTCCCGATTTTGTTTGCATCGTACGACAGCAGCAGCTCCACTGGAAGCGAGAGCTTACACACGCACGAACCCTTGGCATCCATCCATTCTGTTCATTCATTCCGTCCGTTGGCTGTCGCGCGATGTGAAGCAAGGCACACGTCGCAACAGCAGCAGACGACTGTCTCTCCTTCTCTTGCTAGCTACACGAAGACGCTTCAGCTGCAGACTGTTGTGCCGTCCTAGCTGCAGCCGCAGCAGTCAAGGCAAACTGCCCACGCTGGAGATACGACCGACTGAGCGAGCGAGCAATTTAGTGACCTAGTAGCGGTACAGCTTGGCCGTTCGCGTCTGCTCCAAGTCGATCTTGTGGCCAAAGAGGTCGCGGATGTTGCTCAAGCGGTACTTGATCATCGTTGGGCGCTCGAGCGAGAGACCCCACGCAATGACGCGGACGTTCTCCGGCAGCCCCATTGGACGGAGCATCTCCGGACGGAACACGCCCGAGTTGCCGATCTCAGTCCACTTGTTCAAGTCCGGGTGGAACGCAAAGATCTCCATGCTCGGTTCCGTGTACGGGTTGTACGCCGGCTTGAAGCGCATCTTCGTGATCCCAATCTTCTCAAAGAACGCCTTGATCACACCAATGAGGTCGCCGAGCGAGAGGTTGTAGTCCGCCACGACGCCTTCGACTTGGTGGAACTCGGCCAAGTGCGTCGCGTCCATGCTCTCGTTCCGGAAGACGCGGTCGATCGAGAAGTACTTCTGCGGCGTGAAGCCACCCGGTTGATTCGCGAGCTTGTAGAGCATCTGCGCCGAGATCGCAGTCGTGTGCGTCCGGAGGATGTTCGTCATCGACGTCTCGCGCTTGAACGCACCTTGGCCGTGGCTGGTCGTTGATAGATAGTCAGAGAGAAAGACCGTGAGTGATGGTGCATTGTCTTGTCCTCACAGCAGCAGGAGCAGCTCGAGAGTGTTGCGTACCCAATCGAGCCAAAGCCGCCGTTCTCGTGCATGTCTTCGACGCGCGCGTAGTACTCTTCTGGCACAGTCAAGCACTTTTGCGGCTCTGTTGACCATCAGACAGTGACAGTGAGTAGTGCGTTAGCACCTCATGTCTCTGATCCCTCACTCGACAGTACCAGGACTAGGACGTGATCGACAAGAGCATACGCAGTAGGTAGACGTACTCGAGAGGAAGAACGTGTCGTGTGCATCACGCGCAGGGTGGGACTGCGGCTGGAAGAGCGAGTCAAAGTTCCAGAAGCTGCTCTCGACGTAGCGGTTCGTCGGCATCTCCTGGAAGCTGCAGTCGCATACACAGTGTCAGCTCTTGTACAACAACGGAACCAGATCTGAGGCCAACAGAGCCAACAACGACGCACCCCATGTCCATGAGCACGCGACGGAACTCGGCGCGCACTTTCATGAGCGGGTGCAAGTGGCCGCCGCCGACTGCGAGACCGAGCGTGTTGAAGTTGTACGGCTTGAACGTCTCCTTCTTCCACGCATCGCTGTCGTTCATAGCAGTGTGAGAGAGCGAGCGTGTGTGAGGACACTGTGACGCCATCACGACACATTCACACAAGCACATACACACACGCGTACCCTTCAAGCATGTCCTTGTTCAAGCCAGCGGCTTGCTTCTTGCGCTGGAGCGAGAAGTTCGGACCCTTCGTGATCTTGTACGACTTGCGCGTGCGCGTCTCGACGAGGTTCCGGCGCTTGAGGTTCTTCGCTTCGTCGCTCGTGACCGCCGAGAGTACGCCTTCTGCGCTTTCGATGCGGCGCAGCACTTCCGTCACGTCGTCTACGACCGACTCGACCTGCATGCATGTACCGAGTCCGTCTGTTAGTCGATGCCAAGTGCAATGGCGGATCCGTTCCTCCTCACTCACTGATAGAGCGCATGGACAAGAGAGAGAGAGCAAGAGTAATACGTACGTTGCGGTAGAACTTGCCGTCTGCCTTGTCGAGGCGGATCCAGCGGTTCTTCATGCACGCGCCTTGGCCGACCTTGAGCGTTGCAGCGCCGACAATCGCTTCGAGACTCGCGCGGTCAATGCCCTCGGTCGCTGGGATCGCGTGGAAGACCTGGACTTCAGGCGACCCGCGCTCGAGGAACGAACGCGCTTCGTCCTTGAGGACGTAGAACGACGTCGAGAGTTCCTCCGAGACAACAAATGCGTCTGCGAGCAGCGACTTCATGACGCCGACCACGAGCTCGTGCGAGAGCGCGTGCTGCAGCGCATGCGCGTACGAGTCCTGCACTGCGCCAGTGGCGTCGACAGCGTGGAGCAGCTGCGTCTCGACGCGCTGCTTCTCAGCGGCTTCGGCGCTCATGCTCGTTTGTGCGTGTAGTGGTAGATGATGTGGGCGCTGCGGCTGCTGCTCCTGCTCGTCGTACGTGCGGGTCCACAGCTGCGGTTGGTTGCTTGAGTGTGTGTGAGGCGCTGGCGGAGGAGAACGCTCCTTTTGCTCTACTATGTGCGCGAGAGCTATAGAGCCAATAGTGTGAATCCACAAGAAATTTTCTATACACTCGCTTTAGTGTATTTAGTGACAATGCTCGAGCTTGAAGCCAACTGGGTCGGATGAAGCTCGGCGAAGTTACACGACCTCGGCTGCTTGTGTATGCTTCACATCAGCACTAGCTCCTCGTGAGCAGCTCACTCGTAATGCTCGAACGCAGCAAAGACTGGACTGCGCTTCTCAGCGATTGCACGCAGCCCCTCGGCGTAGTCCTCGGTCGCGAACGAGTGCGCTTGTGAGTCCGACTCGCGCAGCAAGGCAGCAGCGAGACCAACTTCTTGCTTTGCACGCAGCGTGCGCAGCACAGCGCGCGTCGCAGTCGACGACGTCGCTGCCATCTCCTCAGCGAGCGCGACTGCCTCTTGCACCACGTCGTCCTGTGCACGGATGACACAAGCAGCACCAGACACTGCGTCAGTACACTCAACCGGACGATCAGACCAGACCAGAGCGCTAGCTCGCACCTTGTCGACAGCCTTGCTCACGAGACGAAGACGTTCCGCTTCGACGCCATCAATCACCTGCGTACGCACAGAGAAACCATACACGTTTAGTCAGCTGATCTAGTGCAGTCTGCCGAGTCACGCAAGCAATGGCCAGCCCACACACAGAAGCAGCATGCACGCAGTCTGTCGTACTTTGCCAGTCAGCATCAAGTAGTTCGCAGTCTCGGTACCAACGAGCAGTGGGAGAAAGTGGGAGCTCGCCATGCCCTGCAGTCCAGTTCGTCAAGCGGTCAGAGTTAACGAGAGTCGTTAGAGCACACGCTCGAGTCACTCGGGCGTCCTTCGCAACACCAGACACGTGTCTTCAGCAACAAACGCAACGCACTGGGTGGAGTCCCAAGTTCACAAACGTAAAGCCCATCTTGGCGTCCTTCGCCGCGACACGCACGTCAGCAAAGAGCGAAATGCACAAGCCAGCGCCGATCGCAGGGCCGTTGATCGCTGCCACGAGCGGCACTTGGAGCGTCCGCAGCGACAAGTAGCGGCCGTAGAACTTTTGCATGAGCACACTATACAACGCGCGGTAGCGAGACACATGCACATACTGTGAGTAAGTGCAGTGGGCAAATGATGTGAGCGGCGCAGCAATGAGTCGGTTCGTGCCCAAGTAACACGTACGCGTTGCGCGTTGGCGTGTCCTTGGTGCGCTCTTGAAGGAACTTCATGTCACCTCCGGCAGAGAATGCGCGACCTGCGATATGCACGCAGGACAGTATAAGTGAGTTGCTAGTCCTTAGCAACAGCAGGAGCATTCGCTTCCCCTCATCATGTTGTTTATATGAACGTTACCTTCGCCCGTGAGCACGACTGCGCCAAACTCGTCTGCACGCGCATTGATCTCTCCGACCTTTTCTGTGTAATGAGTGCATTGCCAAATACGCGACCATGTGCATAGCATTAGCGAGAGAGAGAGCGAGCACACGCTATCACGCCATCGACAAGCAGACAAACCTTGCAGTGCTTCGCCCATTGCTGCAGTCATCGGGTTCAAGCGCTTTGGGTCGTTCAGACGCAAGATCCCGACGCGGCCATGCTTCTCGAGCGTCACGATGTCGCTCTTGGCGCGCGTGCTGCCGAGGCGTTGCTGCAGCGCCGAGCGCATGCTCGTAGCACTGGTGCGTCGCACGAAGAGCGCCATGATCGCTCGTTGCGTGATGGCCGTCGAAACACTCGAAATGACCTCGTTCGCGATCTTCAAGTGCGTCGATCACCTTTGTTTTTTCACTATCAAACACAATGTGCTTTTATTACAAGCCTTGTCGTAGGGGCCACAATTGTACCTTTTACAGTACATACGAATTTGCGAATGTGTGAAGAAAGCCAGGCAGCTCAGAGCAGCAGCAGCAGCAGGAACGAGCGAGTCCTACCGAGCAAGCAAGCACCGCGGGAGGCTTGAGAACGCCAGCAGGGACCGACGCCACCTCAAGCTCCCCCTTCTTCGCGTCCGCTCGCTCGCTGCAGCAGCTCTCGTTCTCTCCTCCTCCTCCTCGCCTTATACGAGTGAAGCAGCAGCATGGAGCTCCCCACCCCGCCAAGTACGCTATTGCTTCCCTCGACGTTTGTTTGGATAAGCGCTTGAGAGGGGACACACGCACACGTTGAGTCCTCTCTCTCTCTCTCCCTATCGCGCGCGTGAGCATTATGAGTGTGTCGTTTGACTTGCATACGAGCGAACGCGCTTCGTTTGTATGTCCTGCCACGCGTCATGCGAGCGGGCTCTTGCATTTGCACTTGCGCTGTTCGCATTGTGGATACATACATACGTGTGGTGTTATGATACACTCCATGTCGTCACGCACTACGTGCTTCTTGACTGACTGACCAATATGCGTGTACTTCTTGATCGATCTGGCAACAGGCTCGCTCGATGGCAGTGTCCCGACGCCGCGTGGCGGCAGCAGGAAGCCGTCACCTGCTGACTTTATGTTTGGCGCGACGCTCGGTGAAGGCGCGTACGCTCGGGTGCGTGTGTGCGTCTGTGGAGCACCAACAGCGCGAGTTGACAAGAGCTTTGTTGCGACTTGTAGGATGCTCACACTGTGCTCTCTCTATGCATAGGTTGTGCACGCGCGCATGAAGGACACGGGCGTGGAGTACGCTGTGAAGATCATGGAGAAGCGGTTCATCCGGAAGGAGAAGAAGGTGAAGTTCGTGATGATGGAGCGCAAAGTCTTCTCGAAAGTCTCGCACGACCGCATCGTCAAGCTCTTCTTCACGTTCCAGGACCACAGCTACCTCTACATGGTCATGGAGCTCTGCCGCGGTGGTGAGCTCCTTGACGTCATCACGTACGTGTCACTGTGAGACTATCAAGCGGTCTGGTGCAGCACGTCCAGTGGTGCTGACTGCCAACCTACGTGATGTTGCTCTTTGTAGGAAGCACCAGAAAGCGCAAGTCGCTGCTGGGATCAAGGACCGCGCGTGTTCGCTCGAGCTCACGCAGTTCTACATCGCAGAGGTCATCGTCGCGCTCGAGTACCTGCACAACAACGTACGTCTTCACGCCCTCTTGCTGCTGCTGACTGGTAGTCTGACTGACTGGCTCTTGTTATCACTCAACGCTCTCTCTCACACACGCTTTGGTCTCCTCGTACTCGTGTGATGCGCTGTCCAGTCGGTGATCCACCGCGACTTGAAACCGGAGAACATTCTGCTGAGGTTCGTTGGGCATGAGGCATCATGGAGCATCTCGTGGGCTCGTACTGACACGCTATAACGTTGGGCTGACTGACTGACTGTAGTGAGGACGGACATATCAAGATCACGGACTTTGGGACTGCGAAGGACGAGACGGAAGAGAGTCGCCACAACACGTTCTGCGGCACGGCTGAGTTCGTGTCGCCAGAAGTGCTGCGCGACCAGGAGGCGTCGCGCGGCTGCGATCTCTGGGCTGTCGGCTGCATGATCTTCCAGATGCTCGTGGGACGTCCGATGTTCCGCGCCGAGAACGAGTATTTGACGTTCCAGCAGATCTTGAACCACCCAGCAGAGGACTTTGCGTACCCGCCAGGGTTCCCAGACGTTGCGCGTGACTTGATCGACAAGCTCTTGCTGCAAGAGCCGCGCGAGCGCATTGGCGCTGGCACAGACGACGACGGCAATGGGTACCTCGCGCTCAAGTCGCACCCGTTCTTTGACGGCGTGGACTGGGACCGTCTCGGCTCGATGCAGTCACCGTACTTGCCGCAGATCGGTCGCTTGCCTCCAACGGACAACGTACGTCACGTCACGGCTCGTGCTATAGTCTGAGTGCCGACTGACTCACCTGTTCTGATGGACTGTGCTACAGGACGGCGCGACGGAGGATTGGCTCTTTGCTGGCGTTGCGACCGAGTTGCAAGTGTCGTCTGGCTTGGCGTTTGAGAACATGGCGCAGTACGTCGCTCTTTCTCTTGCATGTGTGATGTCGATGGTTCGTCTCAGACACTGACCTTGCGACGGCGTTGATGTGTCGTAGGGAGCGTCCTGGTTCGCCCGTGAGTGTCGTCGAAGTCGCGCGTCAGAAAGCGGCCGTCCCACCACCACCGCCCATCACGCGAACCAGTTCGCTCTGGTACGTTTGACTGCATCGCGCATCATGTCGCTGCAAGTGTTTGTCCGCACTCGTGCTTAGCGAACGAGCGCTGTCATGTATGTGCGACTACGACTAGGAACCGCTTCCTCTTGGACGACGAGATGATCAAGATGGGCGGACTCATCAGCAAGCGCAAAGGACTCTTTTCAAAGAAGCGGCAGGTTCGTTCAGCACTCTCTCTCTTGGACGCTGCTATCTGTCGATTGTGTGGTCGACACTGGCTCACAGACTGACCGACCATCTTCTGTCCGTGCGTGCTCTAGCTGATCCTCACGTCCAAGCCGCGCTTGATCTACATTGACGCCATTCGCATGAAGCAGAAAGGTACATCTTGCCTGACGAGCGAGTGACGTGTGTCTGCGTGTTGGAGCGACGAGAAGCTGACAATCGCAACTCTGTCGGTCGATGCCTCATTCACTCAGGCGAGATTCCATGGTCGGACAGTCTCTACGTCCAGTCCAAGAGCGCGACTGCGTTTGATGTCGTCACGGTACGAAAGGAGCGATCCAGTGTCGTGATGCTCGGTCGTAGTTTGCTTTGTGATGGTGCTGACAACGGCGACTGTCGTGTTGTGTAGCCGAACCGGGTGTACCACCTCAACGACCTCGTCAATGGCTCAAAGAAGTGGATCGACGCGATCAACGCGGCGCTGGTGCGTTCCACCATCACTTGCTCTCTCTCTCGTATCCACTAGATACGTGACTGTGAGGGCTCATTCAACCTCGTGCATGACGCTCTATCATCCATCAGGCGCAGCACCGAGAGCGATCTCGCTTTGGCCACTCGTATCGCTGATCATCGACTCGAGCGCCACTTGTTGGCCACGTGCGAGCGCGCTGTCGTCGTCGCTACCCACTTGTCTCTAGTCCGTCAGTCCGTCCGTCTGTCAGGTCTCATCTGCAAGCCCATGAATACACACACACCCATGCGCATCTGTCTACACACTTGCATCTCTCCGTCTCCATCTCTTCCTCTCCTGTCCACATTCCTCATCCCAGACTACACAAGCGCTTCTTCGACCACGACTCTAGGACACTCATGCGCATCCTTCGTGACCTCAATCAATCAAAACCACAAGACACATAGAGTGGGTTTGCTAAGCTGCCTAAGCGCCGCCATTGCTGGTAGCGCTCGTGATGGATTGACAAAGGTACACGTGTCTCTCTACTGCGACTCGCTCGCTCCTACAACAGAGCAGCGACCGAGTGCGCAGCGTCCTAGGGTCCTAGAAAGAGAGCGCGCGCTTATTCCTCGTCGTCATCGGCGTCGTTACCGCCATCGTGGATGTTGAAGTAACGAAGTTCGTAGGTCTGCTTGTCCGACGCAATGACGTGGAGGTAGTCGCGGAGCTGCTGCTTCTTCAGGTACTTCTTGGTCAAGTACTTGAGGTAGCGCTTCGAGAACGGCGCAACGGCCGCGATGTGGAGCTTGTTCTTCTCGCGCGTGATCTTCACGGCGTCACCGAGCACACCGACCTTGCCACCGACCTTGATGCGGTCGTGGAGGAACTTCTCGAACGAAGCCGGGTCGAGCACACGGTCATCGACTGGGATCGTGCAGTCGATCGTGAACTTGAGCACCTGCTTCTTGCCCACCTTCTTTCCCTTGTTCTATAGCACACAAGAGCACGAGCGAGGCATAGTGACATTAGACACACGAGAGAAGCGACAGAGTGGATACAGCTGTCTCCACGCTGTCGCTGCCTCGAGTCTAGTCACGTGCACGCAAGTGCGGCCTATGAAGAACAGCGTCGGTGCGATCGTGGACGATGCATTGAGAGCTGCTCGAGCTGGTGCCAGCGGCACTGGAAGCCGTGGTGGCTTTCTGACTGGACGTCATTGATCTTCCACCCGGTGGAGCGCAGAACAGAGAAGATGACTGACTCTGCGATGCGATCGCCGGCTCGCGCCAAACCAACCGCGACCGCAAGGCAGCACATCCCGTTTGACCTAATATGCGTGGTGCACTCACTCGTCGCACACGTGCATGGCAGTAGACAGCGCATTGCATCACACAAGTCGATTAAGCTTGCGCTCATCGACAGTGCGACAGCGACACGCTGGATCCACATGCACACACAAAGTGCGAGTTGCGCGAGCGCACCCACAGAGAAGGAAACTCTGTTTGCCCGGGCAGAGAAGACGCCTCTGCAGCTGAGCAACTCATACTGATCGTCGACGACGCACTCGTCGCCGTTCTACGGGGCACACACCTGGGCAGTCGCGACCGATCTCTCTCGAGGCAGCGACAGACGGAGCACGAACGAGTCGATAGCTTGCATCAGCGGTGCGGACGTACAGCAGCGACGACTGGAGCCATTGTTCTGGAGCGTTTACTACGGTTCTTGGCAGCAAATGAGCAATGTGTCGGCGAGTAGCCTCTTTGACGAGCGAGCAAGCGACTTGAAATCAATGGACACGCGCGCAGCGCCGAATAGAGAGCTGCATTTAAGGTACAATCGAATAACGAGCTGTTTTCGAGCAACTGTGTGAACCACAAAATTTACTTCGCTTATGTCCGAAACACCGGTTGGTTGGTTCTCGACCAACAATTGTCGGCGCTGTTGTTGAGTGCGCTGCCGCGCACGCCGACCATCTTGTATCTGGTACATCCAAAGACACCTTAAATCGATTCAAGGTGCGGCTCTGTCTGTGTATACGTATATGTGTGTGTCTGTCGCCGTATCTGGACTGCTGTCTGTGTGTGTGTCAACGAGACAGTCGTGTCGTTGCGCTCGTTCGGTCGATGTGGCACCAGTGGCAGACTCGACTGCCTACTGCCTTGCCTGCACGCTGCATCGTCAAGTGCATGTGCACCGGCGATGGCAAACGCAGTGGATCATTGCACCAGCGCCAGCAGCTGCAGCAGCGCAACTCGCCTTAGCATTTGTCAATCTGCTGCTGCTGCTGCGTGCGCTCGCATGACGTCGACGCGAACAGACGCAGTGTGTGCGCGTGACACCTGCAGCCCATGAACAGCTCACTAACCTTACTTGTTCTTGTATCTCGTGCTCGACTCGACAGATGCGTTACATTGCTGCTTACCTCCTCGCTGTCCTCGGTGGCAAGACCGAGCCGTCGGCTGCGGACGTGACGAAGATCCTCTCGTCGGTCGGCGTTGAGGTCGACACGGAGCGCCTCAACAAGGTCATCTCGGAGCTCGAGGGCAAGGACGTGAACAAGATCATCGCGGCCGGCTCGAAGAAGCTCGCCAAGTTCGGCGGTGGCGCTGCCCCTGCCGCTGGCGCCGCTGCTGCCGGTGGCGCCGCGGCCGCTGAGGTCGTGGAAGAGAAGGAGGAGGAAGAGGAGGCTGACCTCGGTGGCGGCATGGACATGTTCGGCGGCGGTTCGGACTACTAAGTCGTTAGTAGCCCCCCACTCGCATCACGAACAGCGCGTCTGGTCGCCACGTAGGACGTGCGACTCTGTAGTTCGCTCGCGCGGACCATGGAGCTGGGCTCTTACCAGGGTAACAACATCCGTCAATGTAACACTTTGATAGATACACTCGTGTGTGTGTCGCGTCGCCATTGCTCTGGTCTGTGTGTATCTGTGTGCTGCGCTATCAGTCGGTCATCTGCTGCCTCGTATGCATATACCTAGCTCTCTCTCTACTGGAGCGCGCACTTGGTCGGCTGCGTGCGCATGTCGGGGCTCTTGACGTCTGGATCGTTCTGTTCGTGGTTCACGATCTGCGCCTTGAGCACCGGCGTCTCGACTTCGAGGTCGGTCTTTGAGAGCACGACACCTGCGAGATCTGCTGCGACTTGGCGGAACGTCGCGTTCACTTGGTCACCAGTCTTTGCAGACACGAAGAAGCTCTTGAGGTCGTTCTCTTCCGCAAACTGCTTGTGCTTGGCGGGTTTCACAGCACGGAGGTGATTCAAGTCGGCTGTGTAGAGTTGTCGAGAAATCGTGCCACATACAAGAGAGAGAGCCACACGTGACTGAGCTATGAACGCATGCTCTAGCCAAGCACAGGAAACAGAGCATGTGGAGGACGTACTCTTGTTGCCTACGAGACCGACGTATGGCATCCGGTCATCGTCAAATGTGCGACGCACGAGGCGGTACCAGTCCTCGAGGTTCTGGAAGCTCTCGTAGTTGGTGATGTCGTACACGAGCAGCACGGCTTGTGCGCCAAAGATGTAGTTCTTGAGCATCTTGCCGCCGATGCTCTGGCCGCCAATGTCCCAGATCTGCAGCGTCACTTGCGCGTCGCCTGTTGTTCGCAAAGTGATCACAAGCACCACAGTTGAGGACGCTAGCTCGCAGCACAAACATCATCAACACGTTGTCTCTCTTCACACACACAGCCTCGCAAGTGCACACCTGGAAGACTGAGGCGCTTGAGAAAGAAGTCCAAGCCAATCGTCTGCTTGTACACGTTCGAGAAGTTGTCCTCTGTGTGCCGCATCGCGATCGACGTCTTGCCGACAGCGCCATCGCCCAAGATGATCACCTGCAGTCAAGACACACACACACACACACACACAGTGAGACTCACTCCGTCAATGCTGCACACTCGACAGCACGTCGCATCTGGAAGCAACAATACTCAAGCACAAAGTGTCATGCCTTGTACTGCAGCTGCTGCAGCTCATGCTCGCTGTCGGTCTCCTTCGACATGGTGTTGTCGCTCCGAGCTCTGCTCACTCGTGCTCAGTCGAGCTGCTGCTGCACCAATGCGACGCTTCAAGCTCACAAGCACACATACCTCACTTTCATCACTACCACAAAATACATAGCAACGGCAGCAGCAGATCATCACGACACAAGACGCTTGTTACTCGCTCACGTCTCTTCCTACTCGACTAGCCACACGTGATGTCACGTTCTCTCTCTGTCGCTTGTGTAACAGAGCCTCGTTACTCGAGACTGCGCTCGTACATGTCGTACACTGCGCTCGTGCCGGTCTTCATGATCATTGTCGTGAAGCAGACGTGCAGGAGGCGCGCGGCAAAGCCCGTTGTTGCAAAGCCAGCGACTTGCTTGATGCCGCCGCGCTGGAACTCTTGACGGAACGTGTCAATGACCGAGACCTTCGCGCCAGCCTTGGACGCTTGCTGGATCTGCGCGACCATGACGTCGATCGGGAGTGTGAGGAACGTCGAGAAGACGCCACCGAGCATCGACGCCGTCATCTTCTGGCTCGTTGAGAGCACGCGGTGCGGGTCCTCGTGCTTGAACAGCACGTTCTCGGACTGGACCGAGAAGAAGAACCGCGTGGACCAGTCCGCCACGCGCTTGAGCGAGAACACGACTGAGCCTTTCATGAGCGCTGCGACGCCTTCGTTCCGGATCACCTTCATACCGACGCTCAGCGACTTCTTGCACGTCTCGAGCGGTGTCATGGGCTCACGGAACGCTGGGTCGGTCATCACGCGCGTCTTGAGCAGCAGCGTGGGACTGAGCACAAAGCCCTGGAAGCCACCGCCTGCGCCACCAGCGAGCACTTCTGCAGTCCCGCTGCTCAAGCGCTTGTCAGCAACGAACGGTTCGAGCTGCTGGCGCGTGAGTGCGTGACCCCACGAGAAGACCGAGCCTTTCGCAACTGCTTGGACAGCGCCCCATGGGAAGAAGCCGTCCCAGACACCGACGACGCCTTTCGAGTGCATGATCTCCTTTGTCAAGTGCACGTACGAGCCAGTGTGCGTCTGCTTCATGATCTTGATGAACTCGAGGTAGTGCCCGAGCGCGAGCTCGTACCCGAACGCGACGCCAGCGCCGATCACGAGCTTGAGCATCGGGCGTTCCGGTGTGTTGCTGCTCTCCTTGCTGCTGTGCGCGACGAAGCGCATGGGATGAGTTGCGATAGCAGGCGCGACGCTGAGTGCGAGCACGCGCTGCCCTGGCACAGATGATGCATACATGTGCGCGCTCGGTCGTCGCTCATTCGAGCTGCTGCTGCTGTTACTGCGAACGTTTGCAGCTGGTACGCGTGCAAACGCAGACGTGGCAAAGTGCACGGGGAAGATCGATGCTGGCAGCATTCAAACGAATGTATGTGTGCAGCCTGTAGACAGCAGATGATGAGCTCGTGGCGATGGCGATGGCGATGGCGATGGCGATTGCACAATGGCACTCGCAGCGAGCGTGCGCTTTGATGTGCGTGGTGCTTGGTAGCTTTTTGCTGAAGTCATGCGCGTCATTGCAATTCTCCCTCAGTCCCGAAATCCACTTGTAGTTTGTATGCTTGCGTCATTCGATAGTGACAGAATCCAGCGGAATTAGACTTGCATTTCATATGTGGATTCTCAATTAAATATCTACGTAGATTTTGTCTAATACAAGAATATTCAGATTAAGTAGGTCTACAAAATGAATATGAATCGCTCGAGCTTGAAACGTCACATGAACAGATCGGCAATGAGGCGCAAATGCAGCCGCGTGTGCGTGACGATGCGTGCACTACTGCTGCTGCTGTTCACACTGCTGTTCGTGAGCGATCTCGCAGCGGGTGAGAGCCTCAAGTCGAAAGTCAAGATGGCGCGCAGCAACTCTGTGCTGCCAGTGCTCATTGACGGCGAGCACGTGAACCTCGTGCTCACGACAGGTGAGTGGATCGAGTGCATGTCCACCATGGCTGCACTTGCGTGTGCAAGGAAAGTGACTTAACTGATAGTGCACTTGTGTGCTGCGCACAGACGTGGATGGGATCCTGATCTGCTCCGACTTGCCACGCGATAACACGTCCATCTCGTCCAAGATCGACTTTGGTGAGTATCAGTGATGGCAGCAATGAGCTACATGCACGCACTCTTCACTAACTCACATGGACGTATACATTGGTGTGCTCATGCAGACTATGCGCGTCGCTTGCTGCGGTTCCAGCTCGACGGTCTGATCATCAAGGAGTTTGCAACGCGCGACATCGCTGTGCCAGCGCTGCAGTACTCGGGCAAGATGCCACTTGGGTACTTCACACTCAAGCGCCAGTGGCTCAGTCCCGCCTCGATCGAGCACTTTCTGTTGTACGACGAACGTCATTGCTCTCTCACTCGCTTCTTGGGTGCAAGGCAGCGTAACTCACATTGTATCGACTCGATCCGTGGCTAGGAGCTCTCGTGCAAGTGGCTTCATCGGTGTCGGTCTGGCGTTCCGTCCGATGTACTCGCGCTTCTGGGCGATGTTTGGTGATAGTGACGGCGCGCTGACGTCCCAGCCGCAGTACTCGTACCGCGGCTTTGATACAAACGCGACAACGAAACTCGCTTCACTGACGATCCGCAGTTCTCGTGGCAACACCATGGACAGCGAGAGTGACGCTGTGGATGACAATGAGGAAGAAGAGGACTTGGTGAACGGCTTTGTCAGCCGCACGACTGAGAGTCCAACGCTCGTGTGGAGTGAGCCACTTGCACCGCTTGCTGGTCAAGACGACGTGTCGAACACACAGGGCATCTCGTTCCCAAGTGCGTGGCTTCGCCTCGTTGACTGCTAGCTGGCTAGAGCCACCCGATCTGGATAATGACGCTGACGTGTCAATCTGCTGCTGCTGACGCAACAGTCCATCGAGCGTCCTTCCAGTGCGCACCGACGATCGCAGCTGAGAGCTCGGGGTCTGCAGCACTCGACGCTCCACACGCAGCGCATCGCGTCGAGCTCTTTGGCGAGTTCTCGAGCAATTGGGACGTGACTGTCGACTTGAACTCGCCGTGTCTTGTGCTACCGCAGCAGTTCTTTGACTCGGTAAGCTTGCTCTCGTACACGCACGCATGGCCATGACCTCATCTTGCTATCTACATCGATGTATCATCGCTCTAATCGCTGACGAACGTCGTGCACCTCGCTGCAGCTCGCAGGCTGGACTGGACTGCGGCACAATGACGAGCTCAAGCTCGCTGAGATCTCGAGCACTGCTGTCTTGCCAGACCTCGTCTTCTCGCTCGCGCTCGATGGACCACAGCTCACGATCCCACTGCAGCAGCTCGTCTTGCCTGAGCTCGAGCTCGCAACGACTGCTGCGAACGAAACGATACGTGGACAAGCAGCGCCATCGTCGAAAGTCAGTGGCGTGACACGAGTGTGCATCCAGCGCTCGGGGTCGATCTTCCAGAGCGGTGCTGCTGTGTTCTCGGCACTCGACGTCGACGCCGGCACTGTGCAGCGCTACCGCTTGCACGGCTCGCTCTCGCTCCCGCTGTTCAACATGTTCCAGGCGCCGATCGTGTTTGGCGCCATGGTGCTCAACACATTCGACGAAGTCGTCGTCGACGGTATGACCAAGCAGACTGCGCTCCGAACACGCAGAGGCGGTGGAGGAGACTCTGGACTTGACGCGGACACGACGAGTGGCAGCAGTGGCGCTACGTACGCAACGTGCATGCGCCGCGCACAGTGCATTGGGCAGCAGCAGTTCAACGCTCGGCTCAACGCCTGTCAAGGTTCGTGCAAGCAACCTCGTGCCCCTGTTGCTCGACCAAACAGACCACTGCGCTGACAAGACGTGCATGTACAGATCCCGATTGCTCGTTGTACTACTTCCAGTCGCTCGATGCGTCAACGAAGCGCTGTGTCGTAGTACGTCTCTCTCTCTTTCTCTTTCTATCTAGTTCCCTCTCACGCTCTCACGCTCGCTCACTTGGTCGCTTGCTGACGCGACTGCTGTCTCTCTCAAGGACGCAAGCTGGACAACCGCTGTTGCCACGACTGTCGCACTCTTCCTCGCCGCGGAGCTGCTCTACTCGCTCGCGATCAAGCGTCTCGTCTTCCAAGCGCGCATCGCAAGTGCACCATCGTCAGCCGACTGAGTGACGACGCACTAGTGCTTGCCGAGACTAAAGCCTGGACGGCCGATCGACACTTGCGTCTTCTTCTGCGCAATGATCTTCTTGTCGCCTCCTGTCTTACTCGCGAGTGCGCCACCGACCTGGACACTCCGCGGTCGCTTCGTCCCGCTCGTTGACGTCGCTGGTGTCTTTGTCGTTGCGCCTGCTGCTGCTGCCTTTGCGTCTTCAGTCTGTGCGCGGTCGGCGAGTTGCCACTGGATGTGCATGCTGCTGCTCTGCTTCATGAGCTCGCGCACTGCGATCGTCGCGTCTGAGCCTGCATCGAGAGCAAACTCGAGCACGAGCGCACGCTGCACGCGCTTTGGCTCGTCGCTCGGACTCACCGCTGACTCGCTTTGTGGTACTGACGCCTCTGGTGCTCCATCGACTGCAGGTACTGCTGGTACTGTGCCAGTCGGCACACTGTCGAGCTCGCGACGGAGTAGTCGGTCGACGTCTGTGAGCTGCAGTGGCTTGTGCACATTGTCGTACTCGCGCACGTGCCCACGCACGTGCGTTGGCTTCTTGATCACGTACCGGTACGCACCGCCGAGCTGATCGTACTGGTGCAGCTGCGCACTTGCACCGAGCCACGACGCCATGTCGACACCGTCCGTTGTGAGCATCTTCTGGTATGCAGCACCGACAGCATGCGTTGGGAACATGACCGAGTGCCCTGGGAGCGGCAGCACGACGTCGTCGATCGTGTACTCGTGCACGTTTGCTTCCGTGAGAGCGATCACATTGCGCACTGGCACGTCCTGGCTACTGCTGTCTGTGCGCTTGAGCTTCTTCGCGACTGGCTCAGCAGCGTCGTCGTCGCCATTGCCACCCGCAGATGCGTCAGTCTTGGCAAACACGAGGTCACCGACGACTGCTGCGTCGGACGGAAGCTCTGCGACGCGGCGACTCGCCATCTCGTTCCAGACGTAGCTCAAGTACGCATCGACGTACGCGACGCGGTAGCTCCGTGGAATCGTCCGGAACGCGAGCTCGTTCGCGTCCATGCCGTGCTGGAGCAACCCGTCGAGGACTGCGCGCTCGGGCACTAAGAACGGCGGGAGCATCCGGAGCGCCGCTGCGACGTCTTTGTGCTGGCGAAAGTGCTCACGCGCAGCGCGGATCTTGCTCGCTTCGCCGTCCTGCGGCCGCAAGAGCAGCAGCACTGCGAGCTTAAAGTCTTTCCGGAGCACGGCGCGGCCGATCAAGTGCGACGGCGTGGCCGAGTGGCCAAAGCGCTGGAGCCCAAAGAAGTTGACAAAGCCGCGCGCGCGCCAGTGCGCCAGTGCTGCGTCGACCGCGTCGGACGTCATCAAGTCGGCGTCACCGAGTGCGCGGATGACAATCGAGAAGCGGTTGCCGGCGCAGTCGCCGGGTGCGAGCTTCGTTGGGACGTACTTGAGGTTCCCGCCAATGAGGTACTGGTACTCGTCGAGGCTCTTGCCTGCGTGGAACTTTTGCAGCACTTGGAGCTTCTCTGCCTGCAAGCGGTGCGCAGTCACGAGCTGCGTCGTGATCCCGCGCTTGTCTTTCGCTTCGGCGTACGAGAAGATCGAGGGATTGACCTTGAGCACCGACGCGATCTGGTTCACGACCGACACAATGTCCTTGTTGCGGCGGTAGAGCACGAACTGGAGGTACTCGGCTGCGTAGCATAGCACACGTCAGAGCGTCCTAGAGCTTAGTCCAGGGTTCATCGTCCTCACAGAGTCCGAGAGAGAGAGAAAGAGAGAGCACTGCACGAGCAACAACGTACGCTGGTCGAGTGGCCACGACTTGCGTGTGTCGCGGTCGTCTTTCTTGCTCTCACCGGGCGAGTACGCGCGGCGGACGCGGATCACTTGGCTCTGGTCGTCCGATGTGATCGTATCGGCAACAATGAGCGCTTTGCCGTACCGCCGCATCGTCTCGTGTAGGAACACGCGCTCGCGCTTCTCGTTCAAGCCGCCAATGTAGAACACGAGCTCGTCACCTGTCTCCTGCGCGGCTGCTGTCGCTGCCCACGCTGCAGCTGCGGCTTCAGCGTTTGCAACTGACGGCGACTCACTCGCAGCAGCCGCTGCTGCGAGCGCAGTCGCGAGGCGCTCAGCGTCTGCAGCTTTGCGCGCGACGACGTGCGCAATGAATGCTTCAAAGTCTTTGCCTTTCGCCGCACCGAGCTCCGATGTGACGAGCGCAACGAGCTTGCGGATGTCGCGCGCTTCCATTGCACGACGGCCCTGGACCTTCAGTTCGTGACTCTGCCGTCCAAGGGACACGCCAATGTCCTTGAGCACATCGAGACATGCGCTCTGCTCTTCTTCGCTCGGGACATTCGCAGTCACGTCGCTCGTGCTCTGTGGCGCACCTGTCGCTGTGCGAGAGCCAAAGAGAAAGCCGGCGACGAGATCGTGAAACTGCGCGTGCACGTGCTTCTTCTTCTTTGCGAGGCTCGTGAGCGTCACGACCTGTCCGTTCTTCGCGATCTCGTGCACGATAAAGTCCGAGAAGCGCTGCTTCACGAGTCCGCTGAAGCCTGGTTGCGATGACGAGAGGAAGCCGCTGATGCCGACGACTTCTTCGTCAATGCTCACAGCTTCGTGGTCGTTGTAGCCCTCGCCTTTGAACCAGTACGACCCACGCGCTGGTCCAGCTGCACCAGTGAAGTGACTGCCGCCGCCGCCGCGACCGCCACGCCCGCCGCCACGACCACGTCGGTGACCATTGCTGTGTCCGCGTCCACCGTGGTGGTGGTGGTGATGGTGCCGTCGCGTATCCATCGATCTCTTTCTTGTGCCTGCGCGCTCCAGTCGAGTGTCGAGTGTCGAGTTGAGGAGATGTGGCGGATGGCAAAGCGGCAGTTTTACACTTGCATAAACTATACTGATAGGCAGGAGCAATATCTGATAGTGAAATAGTCAAGGTAGCTGGACGACATGTGTCGCTTTGACTGGAAGCGAAGCGAGTAAGCTCCAGCTCCAGCTCGATCGCTTGCTTCGAGCGTCCTCCAACTCGTCTCGCTCTTCGTGCGTCGCTGCTGCGTCTCTATCGACGCACACACGACTGCATAGAGCGCCGAGACGCTCGCAGCTACAACGATCGCACTGCGCGCATCGCTTCTGCGCGTGTCAGTCCCAGCGCTGCAAGTTGCTGTAAGTGTGAGCACACGAGTAGCAGCGATGGGGCGATCGCACTTTAGCTCTAGCCGCGGTGGTCGACGCGGTGGACGTGGTGGTGGTCGCGGCGGTGGCCGAGGTCGTGGCGGTCGCAACAACAACCACGACCGCTCGTCGTCGTACACAGACTTTCGCAGTCCTGGCTACATGGACGGCGTCGCAAAGAGCGTCGATGAGAGCGTCGTCGGCATCCAGCAGTTCCTCGCACCGGACGTCACGGGCTTCCACGGCACGATCAAGGAGCGGTACTCGGACTTCATTGTGCGCGAAGTCGCACGCGATGGCACTGTCGCGCAGCTCTCGGACGTCAAGCGGTTCACATCTGCGCGCGCACGCGGCAAAGAGGTCCGCGTGAGCGAGCTGTTCAAGCAGCGCGTCTTCAACTTCCTCGACGACGCTGCAACCGGCAAGATGGCGATCCCGCCAGTGATCCACTCGCTCGTTGGGACGCTCGCAGGACGAGTCCTCGGGCTCTTTAACGCGAACAAGCGCGCACAAGCAGCTGCTGTCGAGCGCGCGAACATCACGGAGCTGCGCTCGCGGATCGCTGTGATCTGCGGCGATGACGCAACTGCCGAGCGCTTGGAGCAGTTCATGCTCCGTGTCTTGGACGACCAGGTCCATGCACGCAAGCCGAGCGACGCGCCAGCCAGCGCTGCTGCGAGTACTAGCAACGACGACTTGACCGAGTTCTACTTCCCCGAGCTCGCAACGAAGGACGCGCGGACGGCTGTGCACGAGTGCATCCGCGAGCTTGGCGAGACGCTCGTCGTGTCCGACACAGTCGCAAGCACCGATGGCAGTGGCAGCGCGCGCATTCGCGTGCGGCGCGTGACAGTCGGCGGCAAGAAGCGCAAAGACATGGACCAGCGTGGGAAGAACAAGTGGCCGCGCGACCGCCCAGACTACCTCCAGTTCGTGCTCTACAAGCGCAACATGGAGACAAACAGCGTCATGAGCCAGCTCGCAAAGGCGATGAACGCGAACGTCTCGGCGTTCAGTTACGCCGGCACAAAGGACAAGCGCGGCATCACGACGCAGTTCTGTACGCTCTACCGCGGCTCGCAGGAGCGCCTGGAGATGCTCAATCGCGCTGGACGAGACCTCGCGACGTTCAACTTTGTCGTCGGCAATGCGACGTACGTGCGCGAGAAGCTCAACCTCGGCGACCTCCAAGGCAATCGGTTCGCCCTCGCGATCCGGAGTCTCCCACTTGACGACGTCGTCTCGGACGACCTCGTCCACGCGGCAGTTGCGAGCTGGACGGACCGCGGCTTCATCAACTACTTTGGGCTCCAGCGCTTTGGGACGAAGTCGATCCCGACGCACAACATTGGCCGCGCAATCCTCCAGCGCGACTACAAGACCGCCGTGGACTTGGTCTTGAAGCCTCAGGATGGCGACGCGACCAAGATCGCAGAGGCACGAGCACAGTTCCAGCGAGACCAGGACATCGCTGCGGCGCTGAAAGCATTGCCGCCATACCTCATTGCTGAGCGCGCACTGCTCCAGGGCTTCCAGACCCACGGCTTGGACGCGTACGCTCAGGCGATCCAGTGCATCCCGCGTCACTTGCGTATGGTACGACCTGCTCTCTCAACTGTCTGGCTCTAGGATGTTGGGCCATGTGTGTGTGTGTGTACTGACTGTATGGACCTGCGACTGCTACTTCGCTAGATGTACACGCATGCGTACCAGAGCTTTGTCTGGAACATGGTCGCGAGCGACCGCGTGAGCAAGTTTGCGCGCGACGCACCGGTCGTCGGCGACCTCGTGATCCCGCACGACGCAACCGCAGCAGCGCTGCTCGACGGCGACTTTGTTGGCGACGATGACGCTGCGAGTGCGAGCGCAGACACAGACGCGACTAGTGCTCCTGCTGGCACAGACGAGAGTCCTGCGACTACAGCAAGCACGAACGAGCGTCCGACCAAGAAGCCAAAGCGCGACACTGCAGCTCTCAAGCCTGTCGTCGTGACGCTCGACAACATTGCGCAGTACTCGATCTACGACGTTGTGCTTCCACTGCCAGGCTACGACGTCGAGTACCCAGCGAATGATCTACAAGCGCGCTACGACGAGCTCTTGCGCACAGACAGTGTCGACTTTGAGTCGCTCGAGCGCGCGACGAACTCAGAGTACCACCTCCCTGGCTCGTACCGCCACGTGCTCAAGAAGCCGCTGCGCGTCTCGCACGCGATCAAGCGGTACGACGACCCGACGATTCCGCTCCTGGCCACTGACGTCGACCGACTCGAGGGCACGGCCGTGCAAGCGTCGATCCCAGACGCCAAGTTCCGCGCGTTGTGTCTCGAGTTTGAGCTGAGTATGTCGTCTTGCTGTTCCTCGATGTACTTCACCATTGTTGTCGTACGACCTGACCCTCTCTCTGTCTCTTGTGTGTGTGACACAACAGATCCGTCGTCGTACGCAACGATGGCCGTGCGCGAGCTGCTCAAGCAGAGCAGCAACCTCGACGTGCAGCTCAAGGTGAAGGAAGACGTCGAGAGCAACGCGAACTAGCTAGGACGATCAGACTAGAACGTAGTAATAGACGGGAGACGTTCTGCTCGATGCATTTCAACTGCTCCGTTAGAGTGGCGACGCTGCAGTCGCTCGCTCGCATGCTTTCTTCTCTGTGTGCAGGACGACGTTCGCGCTGACACACACAAGCAAGAGCCCAACGAGACTCCCAACGACGCTCGGTCCGTTTGTCCACACGATCAGCGCAGCAAGTGCAGCGAACAGCAGGACAGTGAGGACTTGGAACACTCGGATCCATGTGTGCCGTCCTAGCAGCATCCATAGCCAAGCAGAGACGCAGAGACGCAGCACTGGTGTTAGCTCGGTATTGGATCACCCCAGGCGCTTTGCATCTGTTGCAACGTACGCTTGTAGAACGCTGCGTCTTTGACACTGTCGTCGCTCCGTGGTGGCAGCACAGCGAGGACATGGATGTCACCAACTGCTGGCACAAAGTCGTCACGAAAGCACGCGACGTCGTCAAGACGCACAGACTCGTCGAGCGGCGACACAGTCTCGAGCATGTCCCCAACGTCGCTAGAAGACGCGTCTCCAGTTGCTACGAGCGCTCGAGCGTCTTCGTCATCAACGACATTCAGCCACGCGCCATTGCGCCGTGCGAGGTAGAGCGTCAGCAACGACGGATCGCAGTCGATTCCGTAGCGTTCACACTCTGCAGCGATCGCGCGTTCGAGGTCGCGCACGCGGTCGCTGAAGCTGACCTTGACTGCGACGACGATGTCGCTCCCAATGACTGCACAGGCGAGGACAAGCGGATCCATGCTGCTGCTGGTGCTTGGACAACTGAGACTGGTAGTGTAAGTGGCGACCGCCGCGTCGCCCACTACACACGCAAAGCAACTATTGATGGTGTCCATAGCTTTCATTCATTCCCATACACACACAAGAGCTCTCTATGCGCGCTCGTGTCTGCTGTTGTCTATGCAGTCGCGTCATTACAGTACTCGCTCAGTAGCCGTGGTCCGCTGCAAACTTCTTGGCTTGCTCCCAGAACACGAACGTGCACATCGTGTGCGGTCCGAGGCGAAAGTAGTGCGCCGTCCAGCCTTTGTAGAAGCCGCGGATACCTTCGGCGCGGAACGTCTTTGCGAGGCAGTCGAACACGCCAGAGTAGAGCTCGCCTTTGCCGTTCACGACCTTTTGACTGTACAAGCGCGTCGAGACGACGTCGAACGGGTTCATCGCAGTCGTCACAGCAAGGCCGCTCACGATGCTCGATCCGAGCTGCACTTGGAAACCGTCTTCGATGCCAGCGGCCATCACAAGCGTCTTTGCTTGCGTGTACGTCGCGAGCTGGGTACCAGAGCCGATCTATGAAGCGTTCGAGCGAGCACAGGAGCATCGTAGGCGACTGAGTCTCGAGTGTCTGTGATACGAACGCATGGCACTATACGCACTGACTGCTTGTACATCCGTGATCAGGACGTACCGACACGCGTGGGATCGCGCCAGACATGCCGCGGTAGAGTCCTTTGAAGCCCTCGGTCTGGAGAATGTGGCGAAAGCCGTCGGTCTGTCGTCGATACGCACAAGCACAAGCGCATGTGTGAGTGGAGATCCACTCGTGCGCTTGCATGAACTGCAGAGCTATTGCTGAGGAGAGTGTACGCACCATGCCCGTGTACGCGTACTGCGCGTTGATCGTTGCGCTCGAGCTCGCTGCTTGGATGCGCGCTTTCACGAGGAAGAACGGACTGCCGATGCACGCGCCAATGAGTCCTGTTGTCCAAGAGAGATAGAGATCCAGACAGTCAAGCGTCAGTATGTGAGCATACTGAGAGCACTGTCATACACACTCAGGACGTACCGGACGTGGCTGCTGCTGCGACGTTGCGGATCGGGAACGACCAGTGCGTCGAGTCAGTCGCGCCGTAGAGCTTCTGAATCGGTTCAAAGAGACCCAGTCGCGGCGCGTTCATGAACGTCTAGCAGTCGCAGTGTGAGCACGAAGCGAGTGTCATGCGTAAGTGATCAGTCGTACACTCGCATGTCCATCCACACACATGCAAAGACAAACGTACCTGGTAGCCCATGCCTGGCAGCAGCCCTCGCTGGATCCCTGCGAGCCCTTCTGTGCGGCAGATCGTGTAGAACCCGTGCGCAAAGTTGCGGTAGCGCACAGTTGGAGCAGCACCGCTGTTTGCGACAGCAGTCATTGCGAGCTCGCCCTGCAGCTGCATGCGCGTCTTCACGACCTCCATTGGGTTCGACACGACGCAAGCAGCGCCGGTCGCCACGCCTGCGATCAAAAAGTCCATCACAAAGCCGCGCTTGTTTGTTGTCGTTGCTGTCGTCGTCGCCATCGTTGTGTCGCTGTGGTGGTCGTCGAGAGTGTAGCGGTCGAGATGTCGAGGGCGGGATCGCACTGGTCACTTCGTCGTCGCGCTGATGGTGCCAATGTGCCGATGGTCGTCAAACAATAGCCAAAGAGACTGACATGGCAGTAAAGTGAAACTGATCCATTTGCGCAAACAAAAGTGATTACCATCCGATTTTTCTTCTTGTCTCGGACATTTTGAATTCTATTCATAAAATACATTCCTTTGCACCACCAGAATGAACAAAAGTGCAGGCGCACATCGACTTGGTGTTGCGACTCGCACCGTACCCGCCAAGGTGAAAGTTTTTGCGTATTAAACGCAACAATGATAGCTGAACTTCGTTTCAAAAGCGACGACGTGTCGCTCCACTCGACAGTGCTGAGTGTGTAGAGTATAATAGTGGTGAAACATATGATCAATCGCAATGATTTTTGCTTGTGAGCGTCTTGTTAAGCGTGAACAGTGTCTCGCTGAGGACAGCGCAAGATACGTGTTACTTTTTGCGTGTGGCGTAGTCTCCAATGACCTAGCTAACACTACACCGTTTCACAGTCAATAGCAAAATCTCCTCATTCGGTTTCAAATTTGCACAATCAAAAACAAAAATTGTATTAGATCATACCTGTGAAAATTGGACTACTGGCCAATTGACTCTATTTGCCCACAAGCATACCCTCTCTGTCTAACGCAAGCCCTTGGAACGGAACAACGCGTCTGCAACACGCACGACAGAGTTCCTCAGTCACGACCTCTGGCAGGGGAGGATCTGCAGCAAGCATTACGTAGTGCGCGCGGTGCTCTAGCATTGTCTTGCCGCCTGGAACGTCGAGGATCGCCTCACAGTTGGCCGCAAGAAGCGCTTCACGGCGCTCTTATACGTCGAGAACACCGATTCGATCGGGTTCAGCATCGGCGAGTAGGGCCCAAGGCGAACGAACGACGCACGAGCAAATTCGCTCTCGATAAAGGCCGCTTCGATGTTTGTGTGACAAGGAGCGTTGTCCACAACGATAACGACTTGGCTGAGGTCGCGACCCAGCGCGACTGCGCCCAGCAAACGGCGGACGGAATCGTTGCAGTCGTCGGCGGCGAACGACCCAAAACGAGACTCGAGTACTCGAGCCATTCCTCACTGATACAGGCGATCATGTGGATGTTCCTGCCTTTGCCCGTGGTGTTGTTCTCCACTGCGCACACGCCCACCTTACTACACCCGTATGATCACGCGACCAACAAACTGAAGTTTGCTTCGTCCATGTATAGCGCTGTCTTCCTAGCTCCGACGTAGCCAAAGAGGTTCAGAACAAACTGGCGGCGCTTCTCCTTGTTCTATGGCGTGTTGCGGCAGTCGTTATCACGATGAGTCTTCTTGAGTGAGTACGCAACTGTGATGTTGCAGTTCACTTTGATGCACGATGAGGAAGCTGACGTTTTCTTGAGTTACTTTGCTGCACCGATAGCCGCCGCTTTTGCTCTCTTGTGTTGTCCACTCTCCGCTGTAATCCAGCCCCATGTGGTCCTCTTGTCCACGCCGTTGTGGTCTGCGACTACGCCCCAATCTGCTTCGTTCTTGGCGGCGTCAAGCACGCGCTACTTCGTGTCGCGCAGGTGGTACTGCCTGCCCATTTGCCGCTCGGCGCGCCTTGTCCTCTCTCTCGCTCGCTTTGCTAGCTGGCTCCGGCCGATTGCCAACAATTTATACCCGCATAAAATAGTGTCTTTCGTGGTATTGGTTTGAGCAGTGTGATTTGAATTGGAGTGTGGCAAATTTGAAACAGATCGAGGAGATTTTGCTATTGACTGTGAATTGGCGTACTTTGCAATATTGTGCTTGCCATGCGGTGTGCATTGAGGTAAACAGTCCGCTTCAAGGCAATCGTACACCCACGTTTTGCTCTGTATATTTGCTAACATTCCGAGTTGGAGCATGCGAGTTAGAAATGTTCCCGTCTAGACACGGCGAGTAGGCAGGCTGTTTGTGCCAACGAGCACAAGTTCGATATGAAATGGGACTGGCATACGGTTTATGTTTCTCATTACGCAACACAGTGATCCTACACTCGCTGCGAGCGGAACACCACATAGATCTATACAAAAGACATGTCATTTGAGCAAAGGAATATCATCATTGGCAAGTGCAAAAGAGCTGTGAATTTGCAGGACAAGAACGATACGCGCACAAGACATCAAATTGATATCATACGAGTTCCGTCAAAAATGCGTTGAGTGCGAAATGTGTATTCTGCTGTGAAAGACAAAAATGAACTCAAAGAGGTCAATCTGTTCCTATACTAGAATTCAAACAAAACATGCGATTTTTCACATTTGCTCTGGGGTCCAAATATGCACGTTTGGCAAACGTAATTGTGGAACAGAGATGGGCAAATGCATCCAGCTCAGTATTTATGATTTGCATAAGATTGTCGCGCCTGTGTCCACTTTGCAACAAGTGGCTGACCAGCTCGTTGCCGATCCACCAAGCCAGCTCAGCTTGTACACGTTACGCGATTCGTGACGAGCGACGCGGTGCTGCGAAGGCAAGAGCGCTGCAGAGACGGCGCGATCGTGCTCGACAAACTCGAACTCACCTCCCCATTTAGATAAAGTACAAGAGCCAAAGGAATGCGACCAAGGTGAATGCCCGATTTGCCTCTGTCAAGTCGATCGCCCAACGACCGGGACCACATTTGCACACCTCTTTTGCACTGAGTGCCTCTTAGGTGTATACGCAGTCCACGCCGCCCGATCGCGTTGCCGATCTGTCACTCACTCCTAAGAATCTTTGCAGCTGACACAGAGGATGAGACTGCTGTTGCGGATCAGACAGCAAATGATCAGTATTTCCAAGTTTTTACTCATCTGAGTCAGACAGCCGAGATAGCGAATATGCCACAGAAAACTGATTTATAAATCCTCAATTAATATTAGAGTGTCGAGCATGCGGAGAAAAGAGTTAAACTACTATCCATGCTCGATGCTTCCGGCATCGTCTTATGTGCTCATGTGGTAGCAACAACTGTCGGCCGAATTACACATTAAATGTGTAATTCGGACGACAGGTGCTGCGCACTTTGCGTCCGGAATCAGAACACCTTAACGCCTGCAAAAGACACTGTGTTGAGATCTGTGATGGCGCCTTCAAGGACCTTGCTCGTTGGGTCACGCAATCGCAGCAGCAATTTACCCGAGGCTTTCAGAGAGCTTGTTCATACCATCACAAACATGGCCGCCTTGCGTTTTCTGTCGCTTGTTTGGAGTGGATGCCATTAGTTGCGATGGTTGCGTCGATACACTGACGCTTATCTCATCGCTCGACTAACTGTATCAAATACACGCGGTCATAATGCGCTCCTGTAGTTTGGCAGTGTTGCGGGGCTGACGACACAAATGGCATCACCGCCATCCCATCTCTATCTACCCACACGTCTCGCATAAGCTTGAAGCATGGCGGCTCTGGTGGTAATCGCGAGTTGCCTATTTTGTGCGGTGCTGCGGCGTACGTAGTGTGCAGTGTCTTGAGGGGCCTCAGCTGTTTCATTAACAATGAATGCAATGGCCAGCACAATATGATTTAATTGGCTGATATACTTCGACGACAAGCTACAAGGCAGTCGCAGCACCGCGGCTCATCCACGAATGCGCGTACCATGTGCGACCTCCCCAAATATTTGGCGTCTCTGTCTCTCATCACACAATTTCTCAAGCTCACCGCCGACAAAAAGGCAGCCATGGTCATGGGGTTGCTCGCTGTAAGCACAAATGGGGTGGCCGAGCTCAATCCTGAGGTGTCACAAGCAAGCAATGGCGATGCACCACAGATACAGTGCGCAGAGCGCGCAAGGGGTACAAAGCTCGCGAGGAGGGAAACGGCGTGAGCTTCATCAACCCAAGCGAGCGAGAGCTGTCGAGTAGGACCCACTGTATCGGACGTCTCAGTCCTACACAAGCGAGTGAGTGCTCTCCCGGTCGAGCAGCGCGGTGACGTGCGCTCCTTCTCCATTGTGCCCAAGATCCCAAATTCCACACCACCGCTACATCCAAGCACAACTTCTACGTGTGTACATTGCGACTACAGACTTCCCTCACTGCGGAGAGAAGTTCAAGCGTGTCCAGTTCGTGTTTTTGCACATCGTCCACGAAATTTGGAGCTGTACATTCTTGCTAAATGACCGGACAAGCAGCTCATTGCAGTGCATGCTCGCTCAATGACGCTCGACCGTGTCCTTCTCGCAGCTCGGAGCCGTATGTGTTTGCTCAGTGATGCTTGAGTTGACTCAAGCTCTCTATTGTTGACTAGACTGTTGTGCGCATGCAAGACTTGCGACGTACACTCCAGTCAATCTCGCTCTCTTTGTGCTTGCTCGAGAAGGTCTGCCTGTGGGTCTGTGTGTACGAGAATCTCTGTGTTTGAGTAAGTGTGAGGTTGTGTGCAGGTCGTGCCATTTGGACAGCGCGATGTCCAAATGAAATAATATTCGCGGTGTCCAGATGGCCTTTCCTCAATTCGATCAATAAAGAAAATGGGCAACCATATTTTAGACGATTTTTAAATTCGCTTGTCCAATATTCTATTCATCCTAAATTAGCAAGACACCTCATAATTGCTGCTGTCCAAAACAATATGAATCCTATATTAGTTTTTGACACTACTACGATTCAATCTAGCATAAATTAGCATTACACCTCAATATTGCTGCTGTCCAAAATTAATATTTTCCTATTAGGGTTTGATTCCTGCCATGCTGTCGAATGTATTCGCACTCATGACTTGGTCGTCGAAAATGCACGTCGAAAACGTACTTTTGTCTATTCTAGTTTTGTATTGTCTAACTACCAAGTTCCAGATGTTTCTTTTTTGACAATAGGAATGCTGGTTTTTCGTCGTTGACTTGGGTTTGTATTGTCAAAATGCTGCATCGATGAAGAGGGTTTTGTAGCAGCCTTAGATTCCCTATTTTAAAACGATTCCCAATTATGTCGAGAATTCTGTCAATAATGTCGATTTCATAGTCATGAAAACGTCACCGTGACGTTCACTTGTTGTATTCGCCGACGAGTGAACGTCAGTCGTTGGCACGGTGTTCATAGATGCTTGGATGCTTGTTGCGAAACTGGACGTAGCAGGCGGGATGTTCCACCTCAAGATCATCGTGCCCGATCGTGTTCATGGATGCTTTGAACGCATCACGCCAGAACAGGCATACGTAGTCGCATTCGCGACGTTCTCAAGCAAACACCCGAGGTCTTAGATCCCGTCACGCCACTCGCGGCGCTCGATCTTGCTGTAGAACCGGTTGTTGCCTCTGCAAACAACAACAAAGCACACACACACTGTCAGTTTGCGTGCTAACCACGTCAACCACATCCACATCCACACTCAGCTAGTACAAGCACTACGCACAGTTCTTCGCGCGAGATGCGCCAGTAGTACTCGGGACTCGAGTTGTCCATCGCCTGCGTGCGTCCAAGCATCTGGACAAACTCTTCGTCGTGCGTGATGCACACGAGCTGGAAGTTTTGCTGCGACGACCGCGCAGTCAACAGGCTGCAGACGCACGTTCACACGCACAGTCCAAGCAAGTGCTCTTGTCAGCTGCTGTTCCTTCAGTCGTCATGACACACGACGCACAACAGCAAACATACAAGCCAACCAGCAAGCCAGCCAACTGACACAACGCTGGTACGTACTCTGTGATCGCTTGCGCCAAGCCGTACTTGTTCTCAGTGTCGAGGTTCGTCGTCGGCTCATCGAGTGCGAGGATGCCGCAGTTGAGACAGAACGTCTCGGCGAGCGCAAGGCGAATCACGAGCGCAGCCAAGACTTTCTGCCCCGCGCTGCAGCGACCGCGCATGTCGATCTTCGCGCCGGATTTCTTCATCACGACGCGGTAGTCGTACGACCGCGCAGCTTTCGATGTCGAGCCGGCATCTGGACCGCTCACGATCTCGATCGAGTCAATGTCTTGGCCTTTGTACGTGATCTGCCAGAGCGACCGGATGATCGTGTTGATCTCTTCGATCTTCTTCGAGTGGTACTCGATCAGCGCTTGGTCGAGTGCGCGGTAATACTTGTCCAAGTCCGCGACTGCCATCGTCGTTGTCTCGAACTCAATCAGCTTTGTCCGGTACTTGTCCTCGACGTTCCGGAACTCGCTCTGCCGGAGCTGCACTTTGTAGTCGCGGATCTGGTCGTCGAGCTGCTGCTTCCGACCTTTCAGCACGGCGCGGCTATCGCGTGCACCGCTTGCAGTCGCTTGTGCAGCTCGGACACGGCGACTCACGTCGTCTGCATTCGGCAGCGTCTGGATCTTTGCGCGCACTGCATCGACGTCGCGTCGCGCGTCTGCGAGCTCTCGCTTCAAGCGGCGGTACTCGACGTTGTCGCGGATCTGGCGCCGCAAGCTCTCTTGCTGCTCCAAGTTGCGCAGTGCCGCAGCGATGCGCGGTACGAAGCTCTCGAGCGCTTGCGCTGCACTCGCTTGGTCGCGCTTGAGCTGCGCCATCGTTGCCGTGAGATCCTGGAGCTCGCGCTCGAGGTTCTGCGCCAGACTGTCGTCGACGTGCCCGACCTTGTCGCTGAACGTACGGAGATCACCGACGTGCTGCTGCAGCTCGGACCGGAGCTTGTTGCGCTCAGCCGCGTTGCTTGCACGCCGCGTCTCGCGCTCGTCCAACTTGGCGCGCACGTCGCGATCGAGCGCTGGCTCGGACTCGCGCAAAGCAGCCTCTGCGTCCCGCAGCGCTTGCTCGCGCTCGCGGAGCTTGCTCTGCTCAGTCTGCGCCGCGACGTACTCGTTGCGCTTTTGCTCCATCGCGAGCATCGCTTCGCGCTTCTTGAGCAAGTCTGACTGCTTCTGCTGCAAGATCTCTTGGTGGCGCTGGAGTTCCGTTTGTTTCTGCTGGACCTGCCGCATGAGCTCTTGCAGTTCTGCTTGCTTCGTGTCTTTCGCAGTCTGGACATCCGCCATAGACGCTGCGGCTTCGGATCCGAGCAACTCGGTCGAGAGCGCCTGTAAGCGCTCGTCGTCAGCTGCGAGTCGACGCTGTGTGAGCGCGAGCTCGCTGTGTGCATCAGCAAGCGCAGTGAACTCGCGCTGCGCGCGCTGTGCGTCTTCGAGCTCGCGCTGTGCAAACTCGTGCTGGTACTTGGCGTCTTTCACATCAGCAGCGAGCGTGCGCTGCGCACTAAAAAGCTCGTCGAGCTCACGACTCGTGTCGGGGATCTGCGTCTCGAGACGCATCCACTTGCGCCAGCTCGGCATGCACTTCTCCATCGCTTTCCAGCGCTCGTGCGCCACCTGTTCGTTGTGCTCGGCCTTTGCAATCTTGTCTTTGACCTTCTTGTCGTCTGTCTTGTCGTTGATCGCATCGCGAAACGCCGTGAGCTCCGCGTCCGACATGCCACGGAGACAGAGCGGACAGCAGCCTTCGCTCTCGCCCTTGCGCTTGAAGATGTTGAGGAACGTGATCGTGTTCTTGCACCGCAGTGTCTTGTCTTTTGCGTCAAAGTACGTCTTCTCGAGCTTTGCGAGCGCGGTCTCGGCTAGTGTGAGGTCGTCGCTTGAGAGCAGCTCGGTCACGACGCGCTTCACAGTCGCGAGCTCGCGCTGCTCGAGCGCCAGCTTGTCGGCTCGGAGCGTTGCGAGCGTCGCTTCGACGTGCTTGACCGACAGACTGTTTGCTTGGAGCGCTGTCTCGGCTTTCGTGAGCGCGCGCTGCGCTGTCTCACACGTGCGCTTGCGCGTTGCGACGACCGTTTCGAGGTGCTGCACAGTGTCTGCAATCGCATCGACGTCGCCTGCAGTCGCACAGTCTGCGAGGACGCTCTGGCACTCGCTCACTTTCTCGCTCACTTTGGCGCGCAAGCTCTCAGTCTTCCGCCGGAGCTCGTCGCGCTTTGAGTCGAGCGCAATGTGCTCGCGCTCGTGTACGCGCAAAACATCGAGCTGCTGGTCGAGCTCGGTCAGTGCAAAGGTCGCGTCGTTCACGCTCCGGTTCAGCGCTTGGATCTCGGCTTTCGTAGCGAACGGGTCGTGCTGCGTCTTGTACGTCTGCAGCGCTGCCTCAGTCGCGTCGATCACGCGCGCGAGTTCTGCGACGTCGCGCTCAGTCGGCATGGCGTCGCTACTGAGCTGCTTGAGCGTACTCGCAACCGCTTTCTTCTCGCGCTGGACCGCCGCGAGCTCCTGCTGCTTCGCTTTCAGCGCTTCACGGACATGGTGGAGCTTGCCTTTGAGGTCCGAGACGTCCGTGTTCAGTGCGTCCTCGGCACGCTCGTGCGCACTCTCGACGTCTTTCACAGCGCGCTGCTTGTCCTGCACCACGCGCTTGAACTGCGATAGGAACGCCTGGATCGCATCGCGCTCTGGCGCGAGTGGCTGCGTGTGGAACTGGTACGCAGCGCCAAACTTGCCCGCAAGCTGCAGCAACTCGGTCATTGTCGCTTGCTTGGCTTCGACGCGCGCATCGAGCTTCCCGCGTGCCTCTGCGAGCGTCGCGTGCTTTGCTTCTGCTGCTTGCTTTTGCTGCGCGAGCGCCGCCTCTTGCTGCTTGAGCGTATCGAACGCGCTCTGGTGCTCGCCAATGATCGCTTCGTAGTTTGTCAAGAGCGCTTCGAGCTCGTCGTCAGCGTCGCTCATCATCTGATCAATGTTGTCGTACGCGCGCTGGACACTCGCGTCGCGCTGCGCAATGTCGGCTTCCATGCGCTCGAGCGCGAGCTCTTCGCTCTGGATCTCGCGCAAGAGCGTCTCGAGCTCTGCGAGCGTCTCATCCGCGCGCTCGACATCGTCGGTCGCTTGCTCAGTCTCGGCAAGAACGTCTGCGAGCTTTGCTTCTGCTGCGTCGATCTTGTCGCGAATCGCATCGGCGGCTTTCATCTTGACGCTCAGGACGTCGAGGTCGCGCTTAAAGTCCTTCGTGTCGGCGTTCCGGGCCTTCCGGAGCTTCCGGATCGCTTCGAGCGCCTTTGTGTACCGCGCCGACTCGAAGATCGCGTCAAAGCGCTTCTTGAGCTCAGCGCCTTCTTGCAATGGCCAGTTCGACTCTTCTTGGTGGCAAAAGATCACGCTCTCGAGGATCGCCTTCGAGACACCGAGGACTTCCGGGATGTGCCGATCGAGCTCGCCGCACTTGTGACTCATGCTCACTTTCTCGCCCAAGTCATTCACGACGCGAATGACGCCGTCCATGGCTTTGAACCGCATCGCCGTCTTGGTCTGCGTGAGCTGGTACGTGCGCTGCACGACCATCGCTTTGCTAGCGCAGTTGCGAAAGCGCAAGCGGATGCTACAGATGTGTATACAGTCGTAGCAATCGTCAGAGCATGCTCGCAAATGGACTGATCCATCATCAAGCTCATGCATACAATCATGTGTGGACGTACCTGGCTTTGACTTCGTTTGTGCCAGCGATCTTGGGGTCGTGCACGAAGCTCTGGCCGCCGCGTGAACCAGGCGGGAGCGACCCTGTGCACGAGATCTTGAGGCACTCGATGATCGTTGTCTTGCCGCAGCCATTGTCACCGAGGATGACTGTGAGTGGGTGGTAGAACTCGATGATCTCTTCGCGATTTGGGCTAAAGCTCCGGATGCCGCGGATCGAGAGCTTCTCGATACTCGACATCGTTCTCTACTGCTGCTGCAGCTGCGGCCGCTCGTGCGAGGAGTCAATGTAGCGTGCGCGTGCAGGGAGTGGCGTCACGAGCAGAGGCAGATGGAGATAAGCTCGTTGCTGCTTGTTGCTGCTCGAGATGTGTTTGTGTGATGGTTGCCTGCACTTGTGGTTCCCTCGCTTTTGTCTCTACTACGAATGAGGCACGTCACATCTTCATAATGAATCCAAGATGCTTGAAGATTGCATATGCAGCAGTCGAAGCTTGTGTCGTTTCATGCTCCGATGCCTCGAACGCCGTAGCGGCTGCTCGAGCAGTGACTACACGCTCTTCATCTCGTCTCGCTCGTCAGCAGCGTGTGCGCACGTACGCGCAGCGTGGCATGCGACTCGAGCTCGCTCCGTCCGCAGCATCTCTACCTCGTCTCGAGTCGTCTATCTACGTATCTGTCGCTGCTCTGGCAAGTCGTCTCGCTGTCGATCAGCGAGCTTGCACTGCTGCAAGTGAGTGTCGTTACGTGACGACATACTGTGAGCAAGCACAGTCGTGACGCTACACCTCGGCTTGCAGCGACTCGGTGCGTGCGTTGTAGGACGAGTCTACACGTCATGCACTCGGGTTCTTTCTCAAAGCCCTCACATCTGTGTGCTTGATGGCGCTCTTGGCTGTGCATGATGCATAATACAGCAACCTACCTCTTAGTGTGCAACGATGCGTCCAGCGAACATCCTGCCGCTCAGCTTACCCAACTCGGCGCGCAATAGCGCGAGTGGCAGTCGAGGGTATGTATCGTCGCCACTCCGTGTCGCGCGCATGGGCACGAGTCCGCGGAACGACATTGCACCGCGTCCACCGCCATCAAGTAGCGCGATAGCAAGCGAGTATGCGACTCCACGACGTCACGATGCTTTTGCAGGCAGTGGTAGTAGCAGCAGTGGCGGCGGTGGTAGCATCCTACCAGTGCTCACGCCTCCGAGCCAAGTGCAAGTCGCACCGATTCGCACCCCGAGTCCAAATGCGTTCAAGCGAACGGTCTGGACGACGCCACGGAGTCCTCACGACACTCTTGCTTCAAGCAACAGCAGTAGTGGTGGACCGCAGTACGGAGGCGTGCAAACACCTCCGCGTCGCAACTCGAGGACGTTTGACGACGACCTCTTGTACGGATCCGACGATGGTGACTACCCATTCTACGCAGATGACAGTGACAGCGCTCCGACAGCGTACATGCTCCAGCCTGACACGGCGTCTGCCGGCAGCGACTCGCCGTCGACGTCGTACTCGAAGCTCCCTCGACGCGTAGGAGGCGACCCACTCGACCGCGCCAAGTCAGTTGACGACATGGCGCAGCTCGAGCAGCTCGCGTACATGGAGCAGATGTACCAGACGATCCAAGTCCTGAACGCTGAGCTCGAGCACGAGCGCCAGGAGCGCGCGCGTCTCATGCCGACTAGTAGCAGTAGCATCGGTGACGACGTCGCTGCAGCACTCGAGTACCCATCGTTCGGTTCTGAGCTGCACCAGCACCTTGCAGTGTCGGACGTAAATGGCTACAGCACCGTGAACTTGGTCGTCGAGTCCGCGCCGTCGACTGCATCCGGGCAGCCACGGCGACCACATCCAGTGCCACCGTCGCCGTTGCAGCAGTCAGTCAAGCGGCCGACAGCACCGCCAGTCGCAAGCACGAAGACACTGTCGAAAGACCAGGTCGAGCTGTGCGCGACGCTCGGGAAGAACGCTGAGCTGCGCATTCGGACGAAAGAGATGACGAAGAACGCTGAGAAAGCGTCAGCGCAGCTCGACGAAGCGCAGAAGCAGATGAAGCTCGTTGAGCGGCGGATCTCAAACCGCGAAGAGAAGCTCCGGATCCTCTTGAAAGAGAAGCTTGAGTGGCAGCGCGAGCTCAAGGACATGCGCGACCAAGTCGTGGAGGAGAAGATGCGCCAAGTCGAGCTCTTTCGGCGCCTCGAGACGGCCAAGCGCGAGCACATGGCACAGCTTGAGCAGCTCGAGCACGAGCGGCGCGGCAGCTTTGACGAGAACCAGAGTCTGCGTGCTCAGGTCGTCGATGCAAAGGCGCACGTAGCGTTCCAGACCAAGCGCCTGGACGACGTCATGCGGCAAGCGCGCGAAGAGAAAGAGAAGCTCGTGACGTGTATCGCTGAGACGCGGTACAAGTTCAAAGAGTGGAAAGAGGGTGAAGCAGCGGCGCTGCGGAGTGCGCGCGACCAAGCAGTGAGCAACGTTCGGACCGAGTACGAGCTCAAGATCGCGCGCCATCACGAAGAGAAGCAGAAGCTCCGTGACAAGGTCAAGGACCTCGAAGTGTCGCTCCGACTCATGCAGAAAGACCGGACACTGTCGCCCCTCGAGCTGAGTCTCCGCAAAGCGACGATCCTCGGCAGCAAAGACAGCGCTGGGACGAGCGAAGGCGAGCTGATCGAAGCGCATGCGCGCATCCGCGAGCTCGAAGCGCTGCTGGAGCACTCGCAAGAGTACCAGCGCCGCCAAGAGAACATCGTCAAAGTGTCGGAAGCCACGATTTCGCGTCTCGTGCAAGAGCGCGAAGTGACTGCGCTCGAGAACTTGAGTCTCCAGCCGCTCGTAGGCGGCGCGTACTTGGCGCCTGCGTTCGGACAGAGCGACGCTAGTGCGTTTGCGCCATCGATGATGCACAGCTACGCGCCATCGGCGTCGCAGCCAGCGCTCGGGAGTCACCGCGAGGCACCAAAGCGCCACACACACGGGAGCGTCAAGAGTCCGTCCAGTAGTCTCGATAGTCCGTCACCGTTGTCATCTGCACATGCAAAGCCAAAGACGAGCGCAGGGCGGATCCAGCCAGCGTCGAGCTCGCCGCTGCTGCAGTCGCCTTCAGACGCTCGAGCAGCAGCCATGCCGTCGTCGTCATCAACATTCTCGCTCATGACAACGTCGCCAAGTCGACTGAGTCGCCACTCGGTTGGTGACGACAGTCTCGACGTCGTGGACAAAAGCCCGACGCCTCGACATCAAGACACTGACATCAGCATGGAGCCAAAGGTTCGACCCGAACTGACGTCGCCGGACGCGATCCACGAAGAAGTCGGTGACATCTCGCCTTCTCGAGCCCCACCAGTGGCAGACGCGCTCTCGCAAACACACAGAGAGAACGATGCGAAGGAAGAGGAGGACGCGCCACCTGCAGCGCTCCTAGCACCGAGTTCGAACGAACAGTTCCTTGCGAGCGAAGTCGCGAGGCTTGAGCAAGAGCTCGCCGAGTTGAGAGCAGCGAGTTTGCGAGTCAAGCGTGCGGACAGTGGCACTGCTGCTACTGCAGCAGTTGACGAGAACCGCGCAGCTGACGCGGCTGCTACTGTCCGAGACGACGTTGCTGTGGCTGATCCATTCGCAGAATCGACGTCGTCGCTGCTTGATGACGCTTTGCTCGAAGAGACTGTGATCTCTGAAGAGACTGGCGAAGAAGACGAAGGTGACGACTCCGAGGCAACGCGCGCAAGTGACGCTCGAGACGACACGCATACGTCAGATCAACTCGAGTCGTCAAGCAGTGCACAAGTAGATCAAGAGCGTCTCGGAGAGTCTCCACTTGCTGTAACCGAGATGACTGACGCTGTGAAGGAGGAAGCTGCGAGAGCGAGTGTTTCTGCTGACTCGCACGACCGTGAGGTCGCTCAAGAGCCTGAGTATATCGCTGCTGCTGTTGCTGAGAGCGTCTACGACAACGACGCAGCGCACGATGTCGAGCCTCCAGAGCTGCAAGATGACGATACAGCGTCAGCTGATGCGAGAGTCGTGAGCGATGAAGACGAGACGAAGCAGCGTCCGACTGACGAGGCTGAGATCGTTGAGCACCGCGACTCTGCAGCTACTTTGATGGACACTGCTCCATCGATCGACTCACAGCTGAGCAGTGGTGATCGCGAGTGTGACGTAGAGTCTCGACAAGATGCAGTGAACGAGTGCACAGAAGTCGACACCGGCGACATCAGCAGCTCGCTCGATCTACTAGGCAAGGAAGCAGCAGATGCTGCAACTGCGTTTGACGAAGCGAAGGCAGAGCACGACCTCAGAGTCGTCACAGCACTCGCACAAGCTGATCCAGACGATCAGTTCTCGAACGAGCAGCGCCAAGTAGCAGAGCTCTCGGACGCGTCAAGTCTGTATGAAGCAAAGACGCTGGTTGCAGATGCAAGCGCTGATGACGTGTCCATGAGCCATGACGACGAGCGAACCGAGAGCCTCAATCAAGAGAGCAGTGCTGCTGACTTGAACGTGGAGCTCGATATGCAGCGTGAACAAGCTGTGAGTGACGCACTGAATGACGCTGACGCTCGTGCAGACGGTTTAAATGCCGAGGACTCGACTACAAGTGAACAACGTGCAGATCGAGCGAGCGAAGAAGCGAGTAGCGAGCGTGACGACCGTGAACTCAGTCAAAGCGGCGCTAAGCGTGTCGATGAAGATGAGTGCAAGCGCGACAACGAGCAACTAGCGTCATCTGGCAATGAGCAGACAGCCTCTGGCTCGGCACACACAGAGCCCAAAGACAATGGCGACAACGACGACGGCAGCAACGAGCTTGCGTCAGTTGACGGCACTGCTGATGAGAGCGACAAACTCAGCGGGTCGCATGCTGCAGAGCCTTTTGTTGCTGTCGAATGTGAGTGTGAGATGAAGGAAGAGCTCAGTCTCGACGACATAGAGTCCAAGGTCAGTGACGACTTGCGATCAGCTGAGCTTGATGCTGTGCCGAGCGTCGAGGATGAAGGACCTTCGAGCAGCAACAGCAACATCGTCAGTTGCACCGATCAACAGGACGCAGACGACAGTGCTGATCGTTTCGGCTCCAACTTCACTGACCGGAGCGATCCAGTCGCTGAGCTCGACAGCTCCGACTCGATCACACAGCAAGAGTGTGTCGATGGGACTGATGACGTGTCAGCAGCAGCAGCAGCGACTGCGATAGTGACGAGCGACACTGTCGAGACAGCAATGTTCGACTTGGACGCACCAAGCGACATTGAGCAAGTGCAAGACGTGCCTGTGAGCGAGGCTGAAGGCGACGCTGTGTTTGAGTCAACTCCCGCTGCCGGCGAGTCCGACACATGTGTGACAAAGTCAGTTGCTCTGTCGGACGGCGCTGCCGTGAAGAGCGGCGTTGCAGAGTCGGCTGAGGTCGTGAGTGACGTAGAGAGTCTCACCAGCTCTCAAACGCCACTGAGCGCAGACAAAGACAGCGATGATGTCAATGAGAGCGGCACAAGCACAGAAGACGCAGCACGTGAGACAGGAAGCAGCGAGCCACAACTTTCTGATGCTGTCGAGCTCATCAATACCGAAGCGCCAAGCACCGACGCCGAGGCACGTGAGTGCGTGGCAGAGCCGCATGAGCTGACTGACAAAAACGTGACGGATGAGCACGCGCAAGCACTGCGCGCTAGTGTGAGTGTCGTGGCGTCCATCATGGTCTCGCGCGTCGTGCGCAAAGGTCTGCACCACTCGATCGTGCTGCACCACCAGCAGCGCAAGTACATCTCGAAGCGGTTCGTCCTGAGCATTCTCCACGACGTCGTCTGGTCGATCCTCGGGCGATGCCACATTGAGCCAACGGAGCCCGAAGTGTGCGATGAGCTCGGGAATCTGCTGCCACTCCATGCTGTCGCTGAGGAGTCGGCGCAGTGTCCTGAAGCGTCCAAGGGACCAGAAGCGCAAGGTGACAACAGCAACAAGGACAGCGATCTCAGCGCTTTCGTTCAAACCAGTGAAGCGTTGCCAGTCACTGGTGAAGTCGAGACGCTCGTGAGTGGAGGTGTCGACACAACCCAAGCAGTCGAGCCGGATGCAAGCAGTGTGGCACTTCGTTTATCTGAAGACGCAGCTGGTCTGGAGCAAGACGAAGCCTCAAGCTCCGCTCTTGGCGCGCCAGCGTGTGTCGAGAACGAGATCGAAGAGCTGCAAGACGAGTCTGTACGTGATGCGACTGCTGTTTGGGAACTTGACGCGCCACTCGACGAAGCAGACGTCTCGACAAGCGCGCTGGTCGCATCAACAGAGTCTGATCCGCTCGCAGCAGCAGCAGCAGCAGAAGCGGATCTTGAAGTCGCTGGCGAGTGCTATGATACGCTTGCAGAGACTTTGGTCGACAGTCTCGAGAGCGACGCAGCAGTGATCGCAGAGGCTACAGACCGTTTGCCAGTGACACTCGCGCCTGACACCAATAGCGAGGAAGAGATACTCGAGACAAGTACAGAGCAGCGTGTCGATGTGAAGGCGTGCTCGGCTGTGTTGCCAGATCCAAGCGAGTCTCTCGAGAGCGATGAAGCAGTCGCTGCATCGATCGACGACGCAGAACTTCAAATCGCTGCAGTCGTAGTAGAAGACATGGGAGGTCTGGCCGACGACAGCACGTCGAGTCTTTCAGCCTCAGTGTCTTCGACGACTGAGTTCAGCGTCAGCACGTTCGTTGCAGCTGTCCAAGAAGAGGCAGTCGCATCCGTCACAATGGCGATGCTTGCGCAGTGCAACAGCCACGACATTGAGTCTGCGGCGAAACAAGCGACTGGTGTGAGTGCACTGGACAGCATCGAAGTCGACCGTGTGTCGGAGTTCGGCATGGTGTGCGAGAACAGCAGCACCAGCATGACTGACGACCTGTCGGCGGAGTGCGACCTTGAGGCGGACGGTAACGCCATTCAGTCTGATAAAGCAACCAGCGGTAGCAGGAGCAAGGACGAGTGCGCAGCTCCTCATGCCGCCGACTGTGAACAAGGCGATGCAGCAACAACAACAACTCTAACCGAGTCCAGCGAGAGTGTGACCGCTGAGACAGCGATAGCCACGGAAGTTGCTGTCGTTCTCGAGACGCTTGTGAGCGAAAGCGAGGCTCTCGCGCGGCTCTCAGATGATGAAAACCTGGTCGTTGAGACTGCATCGCCCTGCGAGAGTCTGAGATCAAGCGGCATCGCGACCGAGCCACAGGTGTGTCGCGTCGACGACATCGCGCAGATGTCTGCGCAGCTCTCGCGTGACGCTGCAGCAGCTGCACTCGAGATGTTCTCCGCCGCCTGCTCAGCTCCAGCTGACGCTGTAGCGACACGTGATCAGGACGGAACCGCTGGGCCAAGGCTCGACAGTGTGGATGCAGTGGATCAAGACAACGACGTCGCGATCAGCACGGACGTCTCTGCTGATGTGGATCCTACTACTGCGCTCGAAGCATCTGATAGTCTGACGACAAGTCAAACCGATGCATCGGCAGCATCAGCCCTAGACACGCGAGCACATGATGATGACCGCGACCTCGAGAGACCTTGGAGTCCAGGTATGCAGAACTCACCGACGCACGAGTTTTGCAACGACGAGAGCATGATACAGAGCGCGCTTGAAGTCGTCGCAGATCGCCTCGCGATCTTCCAAGCGTCGCGAAGCAACACACTGAGGGATCTGTCGAGCGATGCTGACGTGTTGCCATCACGGGATGCTGCCGAGCCTGCGAGTGACTGCAGTGCGAGCGAAATGGCGAGCGCGAGTGACGTCAACAACGACGCGCTGGACGTGTGCAAACGTGTCGTGAGTGAGATTGAAGCATCGATCGAGCGTGATGTGAGTGAAGGATGCGATCCTGTGGACGCGAGCGACGAGACTCCTGCTCCAGATGACACTGATACCATCGTCGCACCGCCTGGTACAGCTGTTAGCAACGCCGATGAAGCGATCGCAACGCAAGCGCTCGAGCCAAACATCGCAGATGCCTCAACAGACTCGGATTCGCTGTTGTCGCAAGAGCAAGTTTTGCTAGACGAAGACACACCTGTCGCAGCCGTGCTGTCTCTGCCTTCTGAAGATCTCTCGCTTGCGTTGGCATCAGTGCAGCTCGAAGAGCAGACACTCGGTGCGAATGCAAAAGCGGTCGAAGACGCTGAGACGCGCGATGACGCTGACCTCTTGACAGAGTCGAGCGAGGCAACCAGTGCCGACACCGTTGCGGACGAACTCACTACTAGCACGGAGATCCAAGAGCTGGCAGCTGAGCTCGTCGCCATCGTGGCTCGTGAGATGTCAAATGACACGAGCGACACTACGGCTGCAGTGCAGAGTGCATCATTATCGCACAGCATTCCAGACGATTTGGTAGTCGATGAAGACGTCAACGAGATCGAGTCTGCGCCTACGAGCGAGTCGAGTCCAGTCGAAGCGTCGGATGTTGCGCCTGCTAGCTTAAGCGACGATCTGCCTGAAGACCAAGCAACGGCGAGTCTGGCAGAGACAGGAGACTCTCTTTCGCTCAACGACACTCTTGCGCCACTCGCAGAGTCTCCGATTGCGTCCACAGACGTAGAAGACGATGAAGAGTGCATCGCAGACACTCCAAGCAGCACAGTGGAAACAGATCCAGACGTGGCGTCCGACACGGCATCTGAGCCTGCGTCAAGCGCCGATGCTCCAAGTCCGAGCGACGCTCTTGAAGGTGGCAGCGCAGAGGTGACGGCAGCAGAGGCAGCACGTGCGCAACTAAATGCCATTCATGCTGCTCACAGTGATGAAGTGGCAGCTGACGTGACCGTCTCAGCTCCTCTGCTAAGCGCCATCAGCGAAGACAAGATGACGTGTGGACCATTAGCCACCAGCCTCTCTGACACGGATGGCGCTGAGAGTCATACACTCGATGCACTAAAAGCTGTCGACGAATCGGTCATAGACAACACTGATGCTGTCAACTGCGAGCCGGACGTGAGTAGCGTCACTCCTTCCACTTCTGAAGATGTCGCTACTTGTGTCAAGCCACACGATGACGCACTGCTCGAAGTGCTTCCAGACGTCCACGCTGCACTGAGCAGTGTCATTGACGACCTCGAGCGCCAGTCAAGTCCGCCTCAAGTAAGCGACGCTATTGCTATCACGGATGCAACGGCGTCATCGCCAGAGACAGCTGCAGCAGCGTCCAAAGTGACGTGGGCACTCCCACCTGACGCTGCGTCTGACAGTGCAGCTCCGCCTGTCAAGTCGAGACGGACAGAGCGCCGACGCACATCACGACGTCTCTTTGATCAATCGCGACTTGCGAGCATGGAGCAGATGCGCGACCCGACGCTCGCTGCGTACGACGCGCATCATGAACAGGGGCAGCCATTCGCGCTCCTCGACGCCATGATCCTCTCGATCGACCCGAATGCGCGCCACATGCAGCACGACGAGAACGACCGCGCCAAGTTCTCCGAGTCCGAGATCCGCGCGAAGCGCAAGAACTTTGACCAGGACAACCACCGCAAGTCGATTGCGTATCGGTCGATCCCAGCGTTCAACTACGCGCCTGTGCTCATTCGCTTCCAGTGGTCGGACTTTGTCGTTGCGACGCCGATCTCGATCTGCAACACGTCCGGAGCGAGCACACCTGGGGAGAAGAAGGCGTGGAACCCCGCGTCGCCAGTCAAGAAGATGCGATTGCTCGTGAAGAAGGGCGTGAAGCTCCCATGCGGTTCGTACGTGATCGTCTCGGCGTTCATTCGACCGCTCGAGGACGGGAACGAGAACTTGCGGCTCCACATCTACGACTCGGAGTGGGTCGAAGAGTTCCAGTACGACTTCAACGAAGACCAGCTCCGCGCGTACGTCCCAGGCTGGACTGGCGGCGACGCTGAAGCGAAGCACTTCATGACACAGCTCGAGTTTCGACGCGAAGAAGGCGGGATCATCATCCGGCTCCCAGACAAAGCAGGGCTGGAAGAGCCTCGACCAGCAACAGCACCGTCGATTGCAGTCGCAGTCTCTGATGGCAGCGACCACTCGCACCACGTTGACCACTCGTCGCCACCAGTGATTCCACATCGTGGCTCGCGCCACAGTCAGCGACCATCGACGTCGCCGCATCTATTGGCAGTGCAAGCGCGATCGCTACCAAACCTCTCGGACGCGAAGACTCGTGAAGCACCATCACAGCCTTGGTCTCAAGAGGAAAAGCAACCGTCGAGAGAGAGCACGACAGAGGCAAGTGTAGCATAGACGAGAGAGCGAGAGAGGAACCATGTGTACTACAGAGTAGCAAAGATCGATTCCACTTGGTCGAGTGCGACGTCGGACCAAGGCAAGCGAACAGAGAGCGTCACCTCAGTGTGCGTGTCGCCATGGCAAGATAAGCTCAACGACCTCGCTCATGTGCAACGAGAACCGCAAAGGCGCTGCGACTACCGCATGGTATTTCTTCACTTGCTTATGTGTGTCTCTCTCTGTGGCCACGCATTGCTATGATATGCTGCTGATGGACTTGTGTACAACGAGTGACGCGGTCGTCACGTGCTTGGCTGGCTAATGTACGTTGCTACTAGGACCTCGCGCCGTTGGCGAGCTGTTGCTGTTGCTACTAGTGCTGGCGGCTATCTTCTCTTTCCACCACGATGACGCACTGCTTGCTCGCTGGCGCCGCCACTGCACGACACTCGATCGATCGTCCAAGACGCTGCGCCTTGCAGATGCTAGACTGACGCAATGAAGCTCTTGGGCGAGCCGTCGAGCCACTGGCGGAGCTGCGGGCTCTTGAGCGTCGGCGTGATCGAGTGGTCAAACTCAAACGTGTCTTGCTGATGCAGCGCGACGTCGATCATCGGTGGCGGCAAGAATCGCTTGTGCGGCGGCGACGGCTGACACGCCATGCTAAACGCCGATGACGACGAGTGCGGGAACGCAACTGAGACGTCTGTGCGCAGACGCGGCGAGCGACGGAGCACACCTGTCTCGCCTGGCATCTCCTGCATTGCAAGGAGCACGGCAGGCGAATGGAAGAGTCAGTACCGACCAAGCCGTCCTTGCCTCGCAGTGTAGACAGACACGCTTGACGTACAAACTCGAGCGTGCTTGCGTCCATGTCGGATGGGAAGTCGAGGTCGTCGAACGAGAACTTTTGCGCCTCTTGTTTCGTGAACCCAGTCGGCGACGCAAAGCGCGGCGAGCGGCGCAAGCTGTGCGGTGGGTGCATCCCCACTGGCGTCGGCATGTTGAAGAACTCGGCTACTTGCTGCTCGTCGGATCAAGCGAGATCAATCGATGTTAGCACTGGCTACTGCGGCTGTGATTGTGCATGTTGACATGTCAAGGACATCAGCAATGACCCAATGGCGCACCTCGTTGAAGTCAATGTCGAGGTGCTCGAACGAGTGGAACGAGCCGTCCATGTCGTTGAACGCTTGGTCGTCCATGCCGCACTGCTCGCCACTGTACTCGGACGCCTTAGACGGCTGCATCGCCAGTGCGTGCGTGAGCAGTCCATTCTTGCTGTGCACTGGCGTCGCACTGCGCTTCTTCCGCTTGGCGCTAGTGTTCTGCTGCTGCAAGTCGTCGCATGTGGTGTTGCTGCTAGTGTTGTTGGTCCCCAGGAGCTGGAGCAAGAGCTGCGTGTGCAGCACGCGCCGCGGCGTGTCCGGCAAGTACATGCTGCTGCTCTCAACTGCGCCAGTGCAAATGCGCAAGTCCTTGCGCTTGCGCTTGGACGAGCTGTTTGCTTTCTTTGGCGCCATGGACATACAGCCGCCTGACAGCAGCAGTGCACCGCCAGGCTTTGACGACGACGACGACGAGCCATTGCGGTTGCTGCTGAGGTGGTTCCCGAGCATACGGCTGAACGAGTTGTCGTCATCGTGGTGGTGATGGTGGTGGTGGTGGCTGTTGTTTTCCGAGCTCTTGAGCAGCGCGCTGTAGCAGTCCTTGAACACAGTCGCTTGCTTCGGCGAGAGACCGTGGCGCATGCCGGTGCTCGGAGACTCGAGGTCCGCCACAAAGCCTCGCGAGAGGTCCGAGCCACTGCCATTCGAGCTCAGTTGGTGGTGGTGCGGGTGCTGCTGGTGGTGCTGGAGAAACTGCTGGTGATGGTGCGGGTGCTGTTGCTGCTGGAGCTTGGACGTCTTGCCGCTCAGCACGGACCGACCAGACTGACCGAGCGACTTGTTTTGCTGCTTGGCCATGCGGCGCATTGTCCGGCGCATGGATGAGTACCAGTGGTTCTTGATCGCATTGTCCGTCCTGTGGGCAACACACGAGCAATTGCAGTGAGCAACTGCCTTGCAAAATATGCAAACAAGCAAGTCTCGCAAGTACTTGTACGCAACAAACAAGCGAGTGTACCGGCCAGGAAGGAGCTTCGAGATCTCAGCCCACTTGTTCCCTAAGCGCGTCTGCGCGTCTTCGATGATCTGCTCCTCCTCTGTCGTCCACGGGTCCTTCTTGATCGTCGGATCCAAGTGGTTCAGCCATCTACGCAAACACACAGCGACACACGACGGAAGGATGCCATACGGTCGATCGACTGTAAGTCTCACACACTTGGAACTTGATGCGAGCTCTGATCGTGTTGGCGGGTCACTGTCCACACCTTGTGCGGCACTGCTTGCCCGTGCGCTCCGTGCCGTGGTTCTCGCCGTTGAGGTGGTCCGAAATCACGCTCCAGCGCTTTGTACCGTACTCATCGACGAGCCGGATGATCGCATCGTCCTCTTTGCGCGTCCACGCGCGGCGCTCGTACGTCGATCCGGCCTCGCCATTCTTGGTGCTGCTGTGCTTCCCCATGTCTATCGGTGCGAGAGTGGACAAAGTTGTCGAGTGCGAGGTGCAGAGTGCTTGTTCTTGTGCGACTGACGGTGCGTTGGCTTGGTGCTCGCGATGCTTGGGGTGCGGGCGCCTGTACAGAGAGCGCGCGCAAGCTTGTCTCGCGTCGCTTGCGCGTGTGCTTGTCTAGGTTCTTGCGTCAACCTTGCCTGGTGAGTGTGCGTGAGTGCGTGAGTGTGTCCCTTCAAGATCCTATCACGCGTTCACCAAGCGACGAGCGAGCAACGAGCGTGAGCAAGAAAGCTGCCAAACACCACACGAACGAGCGAAATATCGAAGCACGCTGGGTGTGCATTGCACTCGAATCGTCGCGCTGGACTAGCACAACGAATGCAGCAAACCGACCTCTTGGAGGGCACGAGTTGGCGCGCAGCAGCGGCGTTCTTCGGTGAGCGTCGTCGGCGGCGCTTCGAGGCTAAAGGGTGCGTGTGTGTGGCAGTGGACTCGTGGAGCCAAAAGCGCAATTGCCATGGCTCATCGCACTAGAGCAGAGCTGCATCATCGAGCACTTGGAGCTCGAGCGAGGAATTGCTCTCGAGATCGCGTCGCTTCAAGAGAGACCGTTTTGCTTCGTGTGTCGGCTCGAAAAAGCGAGCGAGGTTTTTCACAATTGGATCGAGGTCTGTCTCGTGCTCCAGCTCGATGAATTTCTTGTATTTGCAGAAGTAGGCAGTGAAGCTTACTTTAGCAAATACAAACATAAACCATGCTGCATAGTGTGCTGTAGTAAAAGCAGATCCGCTCACAAACGAGGTTTTTCTTTGGAATTTCGTGATTTTCAACAATTGCGAGCTGAAATATCGAATAGTTAGGAAAAGTCGCGGCTTTTAAGATGCGACGATGCGCTGCTTTTCGCTCTAAAAAAAGCGAGCAAAAAATCTATTCCAGCACATTCGCTCGTTGCATACATTCTTCAAGTACTATCGAGGGCATATGTCATCGATCATTTTAGACGCTTGGCAAAGCACACGAAAAGGCGCATATCAAGATGGCTTCCCTCATCTGGTTTGCCTCATCGTCGTGCTCGCCTTGCTTGCTCTCCTTGCTCGTTGTTGCTCGTCCTTGCTGTGGCACATACAGCATATATATACTAGAGCTAGAGAAGCGCACGTCGTCACGACAGCTTCACTTGGTGTTTGCTTTGCCTGTCAAGATGGCTTCATTCATATATCCTGGATGTAGTGTGTGGAAATGCTGATCGCTTTGCTCGTCGTCTTGCTCATCTTGCTGTCCTAGCTACTCCATAGTTATGAGCAAGCATAATGAATGAGAGAGAAACCGTCATACGCGGGTCGAGCCTGGGTCGAGCCTGCTATTTTGCGTGTTGCTATCGAGGATGGAGTATGCTCCGCTCGCTCACTTGCGTGGAGGCTGTGGGTGGACGCTGACGCCTCAGTCTTCTTCCTAGTCGGCGTCATTTTGGTCTTCTTGGTCCCACGATCTTCAACGGCTCGAAAAGCGCGCAAACAGCAGCCAGAGCACCACTACGTGATTGTGATGCAGTTCTACTGCGCAGAGCCGCAGCAGCTGCTCGACGTGCTTCACCGCAGCTTCAACGACGCATATGCTGTGCGCCGCGTATGCATCGAGCTCGCGCGTCTTGTGCTCGCAAACGCAAGTGTGCGCACTGCGGTCGTCGCAGATGATCAGCTACTACCGACGCTCGTGCTCGATGTGGGCAAGCACGTCGACACGCACGACCTCGTGCTCGCTGACTGCTGCCGCTTGCTGCGCCGAATGATCTGTCTTCGAGGTGGCTGTGCCTGTTGGATGTTGTGTGTTCATACCAGCGCAGCAAAGCAGTCAGTACTAGACACTGCAAGTACTTCTATTGCTCTTGCCCATGCACTTGCTCATGTTCTTACCCGCGTACTCTCACTCTCACACACATGCCTCTTGAGACAGCGCCGTCCGAGCTCGATGTGCAGACGCGCATCACTGAAACTGGCATTCTGAAGCTCCTGGCACGCGGTCTCGAGCGTCACTCGCACTCAGCGGCGCTGTTCACAGAGGCATGCCAACTGCTTGCGCTCCTGTGTTTTGACATGCCGTTTGCGCCACATGGTGCGTGAGGTCGTGTGTGCTTGGGTCGTGTGCCACAAGTGGCCGCGCTGCTCAGTCAGTCACGAGAGGCATGCGTATGCTGACTGCTGACACTGTTGCTCCTGGTCTTGCGTTTCGTGTGCATTGGCGCATTGGCAGCGGACAACCAGAGCGATATCTGCGATGCGGGACTGCTGCGCGCGATCTGCGAACGGCTACGGGACGACAATGTCTCGGAGTCCGAGGCGCAGCACGGTGCTGACGCGATTGCGGCACTTCTGTATGAGAACGGTGGGTGCGTGCTGTCTGCTGCAAGCTGGTCAACTCGGCGCACTTACTAGACGATGTCTCCACGCTCAGAGCGTCGTGAGAAGTACTGTTGCTGATGGACGCGAGATAGCGAGACAGCGAGACGTACTCGCACACACTAAACATGCACGTCGCGTATTGGTCGCTCCTGCTTGACTAGACCGAAGCGTCGAGGATGCGGTGGACAACCAGCAGCTACTCTCGCTATTCGCGTCGTTGCTGGAGCGGTTCCCGCACACAACGCGACTCGCCGAGGGTGTCGCGCGCGCACTCTTTCACGTCACCACACTCCAGCGTACGTCGTCTATCGCAGCGTCAGTCAAAGTGACCGATGCTGTATGCAGCAGCGCATTCGGGTCTGCGCCGAGTCAAGCCAGCCAAGTTAGGTCAACATACTGAAGCTGACTTGTACGCACTATCGACTCGCTTGCGATCTGGATGGACATGCATGCATGCGACAGCGGCAGTACAGTGCGAGGTCCTCGCAGTCGGACTCCTCGAGCAAGTCGTCGCGAGTCTCAACGCGGCACCAACCCCAAGAACAGAGTACACGCAGGCATCAGCATCGCCACGCACGTCGCTCTCGGTCTGGCACGCGCTCAAGCTTCTGGAGCTCTTAGTGCGGCGAGATGGCAAGTGTGCACATGCTGGTGGCACAGCGACTCGCGCGAGCGTCTGCGTCGCCTGCGTGTGTGGATGTCGAACGAGCAAACAAGCGAGGGAGCGACGAGCAAGAGATCCAGAGAGAGGATGCTCGCGCGCCGCTTCGTTGCGCGGCGCTCGATGCTATGCGACGAGGAGAGGAGATGCGTGCTCACATGCGTTGCCTGCTTGTATGTTCACGTGGTGGTTGTGATCGCGATTGCGCGCGCAGACACCGCGAAGGATGCGCTGTGTGCGTGCGGCGGTCCGTTAGCAATGCTAGCAGTGCTCCGCGCGACACAGCGCTGTGCTGCGAGCAAGAGCCTGAACGCAGCGACTGCGCCAGCGCTGCAGCTCGTCGCGTGCCTGCTCTTGTGTCGCCTCGCAGTCTCTGGCAGCGAGCTCGACCGCGAGCCACCAGGTACTTGTATCGAACGAGCACGCACACATGTGCTCGGTCCGGGTCCTCAGTACTAGTACTAGTACTCTGTACGGACTGTGCGCGCCGGACCAGGTTGTGTCTGCACACAACGGAGTGACTGACACTGACTGTGCGTGTCCTACTCTCATACGTCTGTATGACTGTGCATGTGTATGGGTGTGTTTGACGTCGTGCGTGCGTGTGTGGGCAGTGCCGCACAGGCAGCGCATTGAGGTGCTCGTGCAGAGCGGTGTGCACGAGTTTGCGCTCGCTGTAGTCAAGCAGAGCGCGGTGTCGGACGCACTGCTGGCGCAGGCGCTGCGCTTGCTCGAGCTCATTGCAGCGATCGGTGAGCGAGTGCTGCTGTACTTCTATTGTTGTTACTGCTATTGTTGCTGTAGTCACTACTACCTGCTGCTACTGTGCCGCGCTGTCATTGCCGTGTGCGAGTGCGAACGACTGGCACGGCACGTGACAAGCGAGCAAGCGAGCAAAGTGAGCGAGTTGGGCTGATATATCGTTCGCTGCCTGCGTCCACCTGCACTTGTTGTTGGCTGCAGACGCGAATCGCATCCCGTTGACGCGCCTCGGGGCGTCGCGCGCAGTCAAAGTGGTCTACAACCGTCCCACGGCGTCGTTGTTGATCCAGCTCCTGTGCGAGCGCGCGATCGCATCGATCGAGGGCACCTGAGCTCGCAGCGAGTTGCATGTGAAGACCGTGAAGACCTGCGTGGATAGTGAGCGCAAGCGAGCAAGAGAACGAGCAACACACACACACCACATACACCAAGCGAGGAAGGAGCAAGCGTTGTTAGTTGAAGCGAAAAGGCATTGCGTGCACTTGTAGTGCTTAGTGCTTGCATGTGTATTTGCCAGACGTCAGACACCAGACGCCAGTTGCCAGATGCTCGTTGCCGCAGCATGTGAGTCGAGTCGAGTCGAGTCGCTCGAGTCCAGTTGTGCGTGGGTTGTGCATGGAGCATGGAGCGCTGTTTGTTCCCTTGCAACGCGACGCTTCGGGATCGATTGATCAGCTATCGTGTTGCCATTCCCAGTCGATTCCCACACGTCCGCTGGCTCGCAAAGGGAACAAGCGGAAAGCCGATTTTGGTGTGCACAGACGCCACTGAGCAGCAAGCTGTTTGAGCGAGCGCGCGAGCACGAACTTACGAGTTGTTGCGAGGTGCTTCGAGTGATCTGTGTCTGTGTCTGTGTCGTCGAGTGCAGTGAAGACATGCCAAGCAACCTCACGTACGCGAGTACTAGTACATGTGCATGAGCACATGCGTTGAGTTGGGTTGCTTTGCTGCTAGAGATCAAACACAGGTGTGCTAAACCGAACACGATCCATGATCCATGATCGACTTGGAACAGCGCGCGCTGCGTCATGCAGGTCGCGTTGCAGGTTGTATGTTGTTGCGTGCGGGAAATCGTCGCTGCTGCTGTTGTGTGATACGTGCCACTCTCATGGAGCGTGTGTGCGCCCGATTGTGCATCTTCACGAGATCTTGTGCCTGAGAACCGCGCGCGCGAACAAGTCGCTGTCGACGAGTCCGCGCTCGATGCGTTCATGGACTTGGTGATTTTGATGAACGAACGTGGGGGTACATACACACATGAGCGCTCAGGATCTCAGGAGCTCATGGATGCCAGACACACACACATGTTTGAACAAGCAAGAGAGCGAGCGAGTGTGTGAGAGAGAGCTTGGCGCGCGGCTGATGCAAATCTAGTTTCTCGTTCGAGAGCGAGCGCTGAGCGAGCGAGCGAGAAGCGTCGCGACTTTCGAGAGAGCGGGTTCTTCTGTGTGTCAAAGTGGGTCACACCACCTGTCACGCACTGCGAGCATCTCCTCCTCCTCGAAGTTGAGGATTTTCGAGCGAGTCAAAAGCGACTTGTTGTCTTCGTCGTCGTCGGTTCATTCTTCGGACACTTTTTGCCTACACTCCTCCCTTTCCCGCAGTCGCTATTACACATGCGTTCATGAGTAGGAAAGTGTGCTGGAACTCACGAAAAGGGGCAAATGCTCACAAACAAATCCACACTGTCAAACCGCTAACGTACGAACCAACCAGGCAAGCATGCTTCGCGTTGTCCAGCCATTTCGGCTCGGGTGTAGCAACGATAGCGACGACATGCACTTGATGCACCAGAGCGCTAGGCACCACAATCTTTTTCCACCGCGGTTCTTTCGTCCTGCTCTTGGCGCGCCAATCAGAGACAAAGTCGCAGGCAAGCACAGGACGCCAAGCGTTCATTTTCATCTTGCGCAGAGTATACTCTCAAAAAGTGGGGAGACTCCAGTCGAGGACGAGTGATCGAGTTCAACGGCGGGACAACACTTGGCGTTTGTATGCCAGTGTGGGTTCTGCAAGCCACGAAAAAGAACACGTATACCAGTCTCGCTTCTGATGCGTATACTATTTTTGGCAGGGTCTTTGTATTGCGCCAGCAGTTCGATCCGAGAGTGCAGCAGCGTTTTTCGTATCCTCTTTGTATGCACTCTCAGTTTGTATGCTCTGTCCGATTCCGCCCGCGTACGGTCAACCCAGACTGTATACACGCCTGGTTGCGCGGCTGATGCAGGCAGTAGCAGAGCCGGGCCGCACTCGAGATGATGGGAAGATGGACGTGTTCGCTGGCTCGCGGCGGCGCCGATGAGTGAGAGTGAGAAAGTGAGAGCGCGAGGGGATCCGGCAGATGGCGGCGGTAGCGTCTTGTCCAGCAGCAGCAGCGCTGCTGCGGCTCCATGCCCCTGCTGCTGCTGCAGTCGCTGTGCGCGCGAGGGTGCTGCAAGCGGCCATTCCCAAATTCGCGGTCAACGACTCGAGACGACGCTCGACGACATCCTCCACGCGCTGCGCTCCAGGACACAGACAGAAGCAAGCAACATAGCACGCTCGGTAGCAGTGATGGAGTCCAAGCCGAGCTTCTTCGAGAATGTCTGGCGCATCAAGCCGCTCAAGGTGATCCACGCCGAGGAGAACTCGAACGACCTCCCACGCTCGCTCTCGCTCTTCGATCTTGTCTGTATCGGCATCGGCGGCACAGTCGGCTCCGGTGTGTTCGCGACGACCGGCGACATCATCTCGAGCACGGCCGGTCCTGCCGCTGTCATCTCGTGGATCATCGCCGGTATCGTGTGCTGCATGAACGCCCTCGCGTACATGGAGCTCTCGACGCGCGTGCCGTCGTCCGGATCGACCTACGCGTACGCGTACCACGCCATTGGCGAGCTCCCGGCTGTGATCGCAGCGTGGCTGCTTACGCTCGAGTACGGTGTCTCGGGCGCTGGTGTCGCTCGTAGCTGGGCCGGCAAGGTCGAGGAGTGGCTCCTGCGCGACCACCCAGACGGGAACTTTGAGTGGCTCAACAAGGAGTACACGAACCTGCTCGCTGCGGCGATCATGGCGCTGTCCGTCATCGTGCTCCTCTGCGGCGTGCGCTTCGGCAAGATCTTTGTGAACACGATCACGTCGCTCAAGGTCGGCGTCGTGCTCTTCATCATCATCGTCGGCTTTGCCGTCATGGACACGCAGTACCTCTCGCCGTTCATCCCAGACAAGGTCGAGAACGACGACGGCACGACTGCATTTGGCTTCCAGGGCGTCATCACCGGTGCCTCGAAGGCGTTCTTTGGCTACATTGGCTTTGACGAAGTCTGCTGTCTCGCCGCGGAAGCAAAGAACCCAAAGAAGACGATGCCGCGCGCCGTGATCACGGTCGTGACTGGCACGATGTTCCTCTCGGTCTTTGCGTCGTTTGTGCTCTCGGGCATGACGATCTTCACGGAAGCGACGAGCTTCCCAGACGGCTTTGAGGCGCAGAACGCGCACTGGGCGGCGCAGATCGTGCGCGCTGGTGAGACGATCACGATGCCAGTCGTCGTGCTCATTAGTTTCCTGGCGCAGCCGCGTCTGAACTACGCACTCGCGTGCGACGGTCTCATGCCGCAGATCTTTGCCAAGGTCGACGACAAGGGCAACTTGTTCGTGAACACGCTCATCACCGGCATCTTCTTCACGATCATCGCGTTCGTCGTGCCGTTCATCACGCTCTGGGACATCGTGAGCTTTGGCATCTTGCTGTCGTTCAACATGTCGAACGTCGCGCTCATGATGGTGCGGTACCGCAAGGAGTCGCCGACGCTCGCACCAAAGCTCATTGGCGGCATCGTCGTCAACGCGCTCCTCTCGACGTTCTTCTACCAGCAGGGCTACGTGAACAACGACCACACGTGGTGCCTCGTTGTTGCGATCGTGTTCCTGGTCGCAACGGTCGCAACGACGATCGTGCTCTCGGTCAAGTGCACGCAGGAAGAGAACGACCCGGTGAACTTCTCGGCGCCGCTCGTGCCGTTCATCCCGATGCTCTCGATCCTCGCGAACTGGTACTTGATCGCGCAGATTGCGCACCTCGGCATGGGTCTCGGCTGCGCCTGGGTCGGCGCCGGTATGATCTCGTACTTTGTCTACGGCTACGGCAACTCGGCCGGCCGCACGGGCTGGAGCGCGCTGCTGAACTTCATCCCGCGCGACTCGAACATGCGCTCGCCGATGCTCTCGGTGAACGAAGTCGGTCCGTCCATGGTGACGATGGTCAAGGAGAAGCTGTAGAGCAAGCGACATGTGAGAGAGAGCGCGGCTCAGCTGGAGAGCGCTCGACAACCAACACCCAAGAAGACGGCGACGAGAGGTCGTGCAGTTAGGACCACGCGCGCCGCGATGTGCCAAATAAACGTAGTGTGTCTGTCTGTCTCGAACGAGTGAGTGTCTTTGGCTTGACGCTGCTGTCACTTGGTCTCGCATGAGCAGCTCATTGGCGATAGATGGGTCCGTCTGGAGGACTTGGGTAGTGAGACTTCTGGGACGCGATTGCTAGTGAGGAGTGTTCTCGTACGATGACAATCTCAGCGTGTTGCTTTGACTACAGGCTGATCCTATCGTTCATGGCCACAGTGTTGCAAGTACGCTGTTGGCAGCAGCACGGAGCTCTGTGTAGAGGTCCAAGTTTGCATCGTGATGCGGCTCGAGGAGCTCGAGCAAGCGCTCTATGAGCTTTTGCGTCACGAGTGGCGGGACGTGCGGCCACTCGGACGCGATGCCGCGATGCACGACGCTCATGAGGCAGAGACTCGTTGCAATGAGCTCGTGGGTGTCGGGTGCGATCTCTTGCTGCTGCTGCTGTTGTTCTTGCTGTTGACGTGAGTGCTCGTCCATGCGTGCGATGGACGCTGCAACGAGGTCGCTTGCGCTCGAGCGGCTCTGCGCCAAGAATCGCACAGCCCACTTCATGTGCTCGAGACTCAGCGACTCGGTCGCGCTATGTGCGTCGACTGGAGGTCCAGACGCAGGGGACACCACGAGCGCATGTGAGTCTGGTAGTGTGGACGATGATGCCTAGCAACACAAGCGAACGTGTGGATGGAGCAAGCAACACTGTGAACATCACACTCTTCAGGCATCACACCCAATCACCGCTCGATCGACTGATCAAGCAACTACCTGGTTCATAGACGTACCGATGCGTGCTGAGTGCACTGCTGCAGCTGCACAAGCGCAAGCTGGAGTGAGCGGTTCGTCGCGTCGAGGTTCTGCACGAGCCACGCGCACTGCCGCTCGACGAGCCACCGGTCGTCACTGCTGCTCGTGTCGACTGTGAGCTGTCCATCAACTGCACCAGAGCTGCTGCTGCTACTGTTGCTAGAGGTAGTGGTCGTTGCCTCAGATGGTGCGGCTGGTTCGTGGTCACGGCCACGTGCCGCACGTGCGTTCAGCGCCGCAAGCGCAGTCACAATCTGCTCTTTGCGCTGCAGCAAGTCTTTCACAGTCAAGATCGCATTGCCCATTGCTTGGCGCTGCTCCTGTAGTGTCAGCTCGGAGCGTGGAGCTGCAGGAGGCACTGGGAGCGAGCGTCCAGCGCACTGGAGCACACTTGGCAGCACTTGTTGCGACGACAACTGCATCCGAGACGCATCGTCGCGACTTTGTGAGCTGCTCTTGTTCTCGAGCGCCATCACTGCATCGATGCTGTACGCGTGGACACTCAAGTCGTAGGCAAACTCGATCGTAGACGCGCCAGTGCGCACGTCGCATCTCAGCACCGTGCCGACAGTGAACGCGATCGGGTAGCTGTTGAGCGGCACTAGAGACGACCACGACATACACAGAGAGACACTGTGAGTGCGCCAGGGCTGAGCAATAGAGTGGGTGTAGCAAGAGTACATGAGGTGCCATACCCAAGACTGTCGTGCCAGGTGCGAGCGAACACGTCCGCGCAGCAGTGCGAGCGCGCTCGAGCTTACTCTTCTCGTGCGCGAAGAAGCGCTCGCTGAGACGGCGAGGACGCCCCATGGATGCTCGCACGGACGACCAGACCGGTCGTGCTGCTCGCGTGATCTATACACCGTCGGTCATCGCAACAGTGGTGAGCTACCTGTCACTCTCTCAGACACTCTCTCGTACAGGCACACAGATACACACGCATCGACGCAGCTACAGACGTTCGCAAGACCCATGCGCTGGAGGCAGTCGACGAACTCGTTCTCGCGGTAGAACGCGCGGTCGACGCTTGGACAGAACCAGTGCGTCCACGGCAGCGCGAACTGCTGCGTGCTCGATGACTCGCGTCCGAGTGACGACAGATCGGCTGCGAACGCACGCGCACGTCTTGGTGATGCAGACTAGAGCAGAATAGCGTGACGACGATACGTCTCTGTGTCAGTACTAGCCATGTAGACAGACAAGCGCATTGGTAGACACAGCTGTGGTGTTTGTACCTTGCGTGCCGAGCGCGTGCGATCTGTTGCTGTTGCGATTGCTGCATTGGCGTCAGCTTCATTGTCGTCGTCAGCTGACTGGATCTGGAGCTGGAGCTGTGCGCGTCGGTCGAGTTGGTCATCACCTGTGGCGCGCCGTGCGCGTGCACTGGCTACTCTGCGCCGCTTCTCGGGTGTCTGTGCTGTACGAGCCACTGCAGTCGGAGCTGCAGATGCTGCTGTCGACACACGACTGACCACGCGCTGTCGAGTCGCACGTCGAGCAGAGGACGCAATGTTGGGTCGGGCTGTGTGCGTTGGGAGTGTGCTGGTGGTACGAGTCGTATCTGCGCTGTTGTGAACTGTTGTTGCATGTGATGTCGCGGCCTCCGCGTCCTCCATAATGACGTCTTGCTCAGCGCTCGCCGCAGTGGCTGTTCCGCTCATGCTGCTTGCTGACGCGTCGAGATTGTCGTAATAGCTCGCCATGGCTGCGAAGAAGCCGCTGACTGTTGCATTGGGCTGCGTGAGGTACGCGCTCTGGAGCTCAAAGAGTGCGCGCAGCATCGCGGGCGTGCGCGTCGGGATCTGTGCCGCGAGGTCGGTCCACACGATGCCAGTGCTGCCATTCGTCGCAGTGATGATGTGTCGCAGGAGCATGAAGACTGCGCGCAGCTCGCGCGTCGTCCAGCGCGGTCCGAGCTCCATCGTCATGCTTGCCTCTCGTGAGCTGCTCATCTGCGCTTGAGTTTGTGTGTGTGGAAATCCGAGCCATTTATGCTTTCTCATTTTTATCTTGGTTTCAGTATGTGCAGAGAGATTGCATGGTTGTCCAAGTTCGATACACAAACGTCGTGTGATCGGTCAACCTGCCGGGAAGCAGCAGCAGGAGCGAGGCGCATGGTCAAGAAGCTCATGAAGCTGTCGTCTACAGTGGGGGCGAGCGCGCCAGTCACGCCACTCGGCGCCAGCAGTGTCTTTGCGATCGTCGCAGGCGTCGTCGCAGTCGTCGGCGTCTCTGCGCTGCACAAACGCCGAGCAGGCGACACAGCAAACGGCGGACAGCGCAGCAATGCAAATGCATCGCAAGTCGCAGTCGGGTTGCTGAACGTGCACGTGCCGCAGAACTTTCGGTGCGTAGCTGCTTGGTCTGTGTGCTTCTACTGAATGTGTGTCTAACGAGACTCGACGCTTGCTTGTGCAGTGACCTCGTGAAGAACGACGTGCTCGTAGAGAAAGCGATCGAAGGCGTGGCGCAGTCGCTCATCATCTACGTCTCGGGCCGCGACAAACACGAAGTCGTGAACTACACGAGCGAACTCTATTGCCTCGTGTGGGACGTCGCGTGTCTAAAGGGCAAGCCGCAGCTCGACATCCGGTGCGTTTGCCTCGATGTCTCCAGTGCGCTATTGCATGCATCTGCTTCGTCACGACCGTCACGCACTCATGGCGTTCTCAATGCTATCGTCAATGCGATAGGATCGTGAGCGGCGTTGCGAGTGAACCAACGACGTCGTGGCGCGAGCTCGTGCTCTTGCCAGAGCTCAACGCTGTCTTTGGCGAAGACGCACTCGTCGATGTGCAGCGCCTGAACGCACAGCGCTTTGAGAACGACGGACTCTTCGCAGTGACGTACCACCCACTGTCGATGCACATCCAGCGCCGCCTTGCACCCGAGTTCCAGTACTTTGAGAACGAACAGACGGACCTCACACCGCGCGACGTGGTGCGTCGATTGCATCTGGTTGCATCCGCAGCGCCAGTGCGGACATAGTGATGAGCTCACTGACACCGAAGGCGTCAACTGACAATGACTTGACGACGCTATGTTGTGGACTTGTAGGTGATCCTCGGCGGGACGTTCGACCACTTGCACAATGGGCACAAGAAGCTCCTGTCGCTCGCAGCGAGCATTTGTGCGCACACAATGGTGATCGGCGTGACGTGCGACGCGATGCTCACGACCAAGTCGCACGCTGCGCTGATTGAACCACTGGCAACACGGAAGCAGCGCGTGCGCGACTACGTCCGGTTCCTCAAGCCGCACCTCGTACTCGACATTGTGACGCTCGACGATCCGTTTGGCCCTGCGATCACGATCACAAAGCCAGCTGCGATTGTCGTGTCGACCGAGACGCTCGCAGGTGCGACGAAGATCAACACGATCCGCTCGGAGCGCGGTCTTCCGAAGGTCCAGATCTTTGTCTGTCGCCGCACGGAGAGCAGCACGCTCAGTTCGAGCTACATCCGTGAACGCCTCGCAGCTGCAGCAGGAGCAAGTGCGCGGTCATGAGCGCCTCGTGTGTGCGTAACACAAGCGCTCAAGCAAGAGAGTGTGTGAGACCAGCGACAGCAGCTCAGCGACCTCAGCCGACAGTGTTGCCATGGTGGTGGTGAACAGAGACCAACAAGATCGGAGTGATGGTCGTCGTACTGGTCAATGGGTTCATTGCGTGAGCGTCCCACACACAGTCACTTACTCTTGGTGCTAGCTACAGACGACAAAACTCTAGCGGTCATACGGCGTCGACTGTGGGTCCAAGTCGCCGCCATCTGACACGCCGCTGCTACTCAGCGAAGCTGCGACTGCTGCTGCGTTCTGCGACGATGCGAGTCCGAGCCCAAGCGCACGCCGCAGTGCTGTGACATCGACTTCGAGTGGCACGACAAAGCCGTTGATCCGGAACGGAATCGGCTGGAAGAACGGCTCGTCGTCCGCGACGAGGTCTGGCACTGCGACAGGAGGTGCAGAGCCCCGGCTGTTCGTGCGCGCAATCTTGCGCGGTCGCTCGCTTTCGTCTTTGCCGTTCGCGAGCAGCAGTCCAGCTGAGCTATTGAGTTTGCTATTGCTACCGCCAGCGACTGCACTGCTACTGCTGCTGCTGCTCTTGCCAATGAGACTCGCACCGATCGACGAGTTGAGGTCTGCGTACGTCTGGATCGCTTGCGAGATCGACTGTGCAGACGAGAGCGGGAAGCCATGCGCGCTCGTGGCAAAGCCGCCAAAGTGCGCACTCGAGAGCTCAGCGTGCGCTTGCTGCGCTTGCACTTGCGCTTGCTGCTGCTGTTGCTGCACGTGTGGACTCTCGTGGTGGAACATCTTCATTGACAGTCGCTTCTTCTCTTTCTTGTTCGTCGTGTCGACAAAGTACGCAAAGACCTCGTACTTCAGGTCGACTTTCATGCTCCGCGCGATCTTCCAGCGCATGCGCAAGAGCGGATCAAAGTTGCTCTCGGTCAAGAGCACGTACTTGGTCTGCGTCGCGTTGCTCGACGGCTTGAGGTAGATCCCACGCTTCTCTTGCACGAACGCTTTCCCAAGCTTGCTGTAGTGGCGCTCGACTTTGCTCTGGAACACGCCAAAGCCCTCCTCTGGGATGAACGTGAACGTGATCTCGTCGTGGAGCTTCTTGCGCACTGCCATGAGCGGCTCACCGCACTTCATCGTGAGCACAGCAGTGCACTCTTCGCCGTGCGGAAATGCGTCAAACTCGCTGCCGATTTCGAGCTCCGACTGCTCATTCTCGTGCGCTCCCATTGCGTGCTGCTGCTGTTGTTGTTGTTGCTGCTGCTGGCTGTGGTGCTGCTCTTGTTGGAGCTGGTGCTGGTGGTGCTGGTAGCTGTTCTCAGCTACCATAAGGATGCTGTGTTGCTGCTGCTGGTCGATCGTGCCCATTGCTGCTGGTCACGTCCTCGCGCTGTTGAGTCAATCGAGCGAGGGCGTGCCCAGCGAGCGTACTTAAGAGCGAGGCTTGTATAAGTACGAAAACGTCTCGATGCCAATTGGGAGGTTGATATTTCCTTTTTTTGTGATCCTGTCGTACAGACTCGTCCCCGTTTTAACCCCGACTTGGCTCAAAAACGTCCCCACTCGCGAACGGAATAAACCGTTTTCGAGCCATTTGCTGTTTGAAGACCGATCCGCGCTTTTCGAGCCAAATGATCCCAAAACGTCCCCATGATTAGAAGGCGCACATTGCGCTCCACAACCGATCGGATTTCAATGCTCTTTGCGAGTTTTGGCCTGGTTTTGCCCGCTTTTGATTTGTCGCAAAGACAAGCGCCGAACAGTGCTGCTTGACTTTGCAACGACAGTATCAAAAACAAAAGAGTCCATCTGGCAGTTGGTTTCGTTGTTTGCAATCGTACTCTTTTGCTTTGATAAGAACACCCAAATGCAACAAACAAATGAAACAATTCGAAGGTTTGTTTCAATTTTCACACACGAACACTAAACTCTCTAAAAAACGAAGAGGACTGTTTCTTGCAAAAACCGTTTTCGCAAAAACCGAAGGGGATTGTTCTTCGTGTTCGCGAGCCAGGTGTCATTGCCAGATCGAGGGACTAACTCTATAATTTTCCTGTTACAGGGGCGAGCGCGTTAGCCGTACACCTGATTCGGAATCGATTTGAAAAGGTATTAAGGAGATACAGGCGAACCAACGTGAACAACTGAATGGCGTCATTATTCTAGGATAGCACTAATTCGAGTTCTGTCGACTTGCATCTGTGGGTGCCGCCACGAGTTCATCACAGTGCTCACAGAGACGCCTGTTCAGCTCGCGCTGCACCACTTAATGCTCTGCACAAGCGATACATCGTACGGACGCAAGCACCCCTTCAAATGCCGTCGCACTGCAGCCGCCGTCCTGCGCTTGATGAAGCCGCGCTTGAGTGCAACAATAACTCCCTAGTCTAACGGCCGCAGCAGCGCAGTAGTGTTCGGTGGTAGCTTGGCGAGTCTGACGTGTGCCAGCACCACGTCGCCGACGATATGAGACGGCACGTTATCCACCAGTAGTAAAACCTGTCGATCTTCTGTCGCCATGCGCTAATTGAGCTCGCGCAACCAGTGCTGGAACACAGCAGCGATCATCCACCCGCGCGCAGTGCCAATGTAGGAGATCTCGGGCGGCGCGTCAGCGAGCCACCGCGGGTGGCGCGCACTTCCAAGGAACAGGAGGGGAAGTTTGTCAGTGCCGTCAGCATTCGCCGCCACCACCATCGTAACTCGGTCCTTGATCTGCTTCATCGCGGGCGCGCGCACGAGACACAGTGATGAACGATGCAGCGCTCTGTAGAAGAGCGCTGCATCGTCCATGCTGTAGACATCGGCAGGATGGTACCGACGGATGATCTCGCGCGCATGCACAGCGTGTGCGCGCCAGCTCAGCGTCGACCGACGCGCTTTCTCTATGAACAAGGCGCGAGCGAAAGCCGTTGCGCCCCAAGATATGTCGGACCCAGTCGGCGCGAGTGAACCGCGGCCGCGCTGCCATAGGCATCTGCAATGCGCGCGCGATGGTCTCACCGACCACGATCACCTCGTGGCTCGATACGGCGACGTTGCTCAGCTCAGCGTGGACAAGGAACTCGACGACCGCCGTATCGAGCCGCACAGTATGCGCCAGCGGGATCCGACGTTTCTCGAGGTGTTCGGCTGGCAGCGCTTAGAGTCTCGCGCTGGACTTTACCTCTCTCTCTCTCTCTCTCTCTCTCTCACTTCGCAACGCGCAACGCGCCACACACCTCGCATCGCCCTCTTCATCTCTCTCGCCATGCAGCAGCACCATCGCCGCAGTCCACCTTGCATCGTCGTTGCTCGTGTGCCCGCGCCTCCGTCGCTGCTGCTGCTCCAGCGACACCACCGCCGCCGTCATCACCGCCTCCTGCTGCTCCATCCCCTGCCTCGCCACCACCACATCCACCCAGACCCTCCCTCTCTCCCTCTCCCAAGCGAACAAAGGCGCCGGAAGCGCTCGTCGCTCGCGCCATCTTTCTCGTGATGGTGTACGGCTGCTGCATCCGCTTGGTGACCGACGTCTTCGGCATCAAGCAAGAGATGCTGAAGAAGCGAGCGCAGCGCGTGCGGCCGAAGCACAACGACGAGCGCACTGCACGCGCTGCTGTTCTCGCGGCCGAAGGCGGTGGCGAACAAGCCGATGCAGCAGCCGCAGCGCTCAACGACGCGCAGATCCGAGCTGCGACTGAGCAAGTTTGGCGGAAGGCGGCGAAGACGCGCTCGCATCGCCCCCCTTTCTTGATGACGAGACGACGTCCTGCGCTCTTACTAAGCGCCTGTACGGCGACATTGGCGCCACCGACTACTCGTTGACATAAGCGTGTTCATTTGGACCGACCAACTAACCACCTCAGCACTACTCGATGCAATCAAGAACGCATCGCACCCAGACTTCCGTGCGCGCGTGCTGCTCGACGCATCTCAAGCTTCGCACTTAAAAGAACACTAAACTCTCTTTGTGTGAATTTGAATTTGTGTGAACCACATATTTTTTTAAAATGCATGCCGAAAACTCGTCCTGGAGTGCATGCATGCCGAGAACTCATCAAGCAAACCAAACCAAACCAAAGGGCAAGCCTTGCACAGAGGTCAAACCTCAACGAGTGCACGTGACGCAGCAGCAGCCCTTGCATCTCCATACCAATTGTGTACTAGTACGTGTGGCTCTTGGTGTGTGCGACGCACATGTACACTCGCCGCCAGCTTGCCAAGGTTGGCGATTAGCAAGGTGGCGTGCGTAGCGGCGCGCTACGTGGCCCGCACAATGCCATGCCGTGCCTGCTGCTGCCATCCCTCGTCTGAGGTCCCTCCCTCGACTCTCTCGACTCTCTCGACCCTCTCGAGTCTCGGCTCTCTCAACTGCGACTCTCGGCCCGTTCGAGGTCCCTCCCTCCGCAGTCATCCACACTCACACACACACCACCCTCATTCGTTTGTTGCTTCAGTTTCGGTCGCGCTCGAAGCGACACACTCACTCACCTACACTTACGCCTGCACTACACACACTGCTCGCATGCGCCTTCCAGCGCACTGCCGTGACAATGGCGCTCGCGTCCTAGCACTAGCACTAGCGCCAGCACAATGAGTCTTAACACCACCTCCGCACTGGGCATGTGGCAGCACGGCGCGCTGCTTGATTGCGCGAAATGCGCGCCAGTCAAGCCAAACCGATGCGAACCGATCGATTGTGTTACTGGTGTCTCGCGCGCGCCAGAGTCAGCAGCAGCACCGGATCCACCTGGGCGCGCGACTCGACTCGGTCGGCTGTCCCATTGCCCATTGCTCGAGCGCGCTCTTGCCTTGCCTTGCCTTGCCACACGGTCGCGGTCGCGGGCGGCCACGCACTGGAATGCACGCCCTTTGCTTAACAAAACGAAATGGAATGGGTGGAATGGAATCCCACCACCACGTGCTCTCTAGCATGCGCGCGTTTCGTTCGCTGCTGGTGTCGCTGCTAGCTACTATCTGCAGGCACACATGTCGAGTCAACACGGGTGTGTCGCTCGCGGCATCCATTGCGCTGCGGCACGATGCAAAGCAGCACACAGCTCTCAAGGTCGATGCGAGCTGCTCACTGCTCGTTGCTCGAGTCGCTCACTCGAGTCACTCGAGTCGCGCTCGGTGCACACACCGGATGTCCCACACTCACTCGCGCATGCTTGTCAAAAAAGAAGCACTCGAAACACACTCGCTTTTTGTAGACTCCGAAAGCGCGACTCAGCGCATGCGAGACTCTGTGCACTTGGACAGAGAATACAAATGCGAACAGCTCCCGTTTCTGGATGCGCGCGCTGAATTCTGAATTCTTGCACTGAATGCTTGCGCCATTGCGCCACACATACACGACATCAGAGCGAATGACGTCGAGCCGAGCGTCTCGATCGCTCTCGATCGATTGACCGATCGATCGGTCGCGCATGTGCTGCAATCGCGACGAAGATGGCGCGCCACAAGCGATATAGGGATAGCGATAGGACTTGCTGCTGCTGCTGCTGCTGCTCAAATCGCGTGGCGTTCAAAAACAGAAAGCTCTCTCGTCTGGACACGCCACGGTGCCACGGCATCAAAACGCGCACCTCGACGGGCGCCGACCGTGACCGCGCAAGGTCCCTCGCGCCTCGCTCGCTCGTTCAAACTCGTCAAACTCGTAACAGTTCAACAAATACCCGGTAAAGCAGCGACGGGGATCCCATGCTTTTACAGAGTATGCATGCGTGCAGTAGCATCAAAGTGAAAACTCCGCCTCTTTGTAGATTAATGTGTGTGTGTGTGCACCAAACTGTTGTCAATGTGCCAATGTGCACGTGCTCGATCGATCGAGTGCGCCGGACTCGCGATGCACAGCAAGATCCTTGCAATGTGCGCTCGAGAAGCACACTCACGCAGATGGATGCCTGCAAACATGCTCGATCTGACTGACGAGTCGCCGCCACCCTTGTGTGTGAGTGCGCGCCACATGCCGAGCACTCGGTGCTCTCGGTGCACCAGCTGGCTCAATGAGCACTTGCTGACATGCGACTTGGCACAGACGCGCGCGCTTCTCCAGGATTCAAGATGGTTTTGCTGCTCGCAGGGGTGTAAGACGTTGGCAGCTTGCTCTGCAAGAGCGGCTGTTTGTTTGGCTCAGAGCAAAGCAAACCAAGGCAAGGCAAGGCAAAGCAAGCGAGTGAACAGTTTGACAGCTGGTTTCTCTGGCGTGCATATGCGTCTAGAGAGCATGCTTGCCAGTGAGGTGATTTCTGGTCTGCTGAACTATTGTATGCATGCCGCGAGGGAGTGTTCACGTGCTGAACCAAGGCCACCACAGTCGTCGTCGTCTTGAGACTTGGTCTTGGCGGCCAGGCCAGTCCAGTCTTCCCCACTTCGCCAGCGTCTGCGGCCAGCGAGTCACCGCCGCTCGCTCGTCACTTCCGTCGTCGCCGCCGCTTGCCTCCATCAATCAACACCAGCAGCCGCAGCAGCTCGCTCGCCACAGCGCACCACCACCGCCACTACTACCTCCCTAAACAGCGCGCCTGCGACGACGACGATAACCATGGCTGGCGGCGCGCTCTTTCCGCTGCCGTCCAATTTCTTCCCGACCATGGAGCTCTCGGCCGAGGAGGCGGCGTCGTTCCAGGAGTGGGGCGACCGACTGCTCCAGGAAACTGTCGACTCGTACCACCGCGACCAGCTCGACTCGCGCGACCAGAAGGAGCGCAAGTGGAAAGTTCTCAAGCAGCGCGGGTCGCTCACGGCGTTCCGGCGCCGCAAGTCTGCGGGCGAGGACGACTACAAGTACCTCTGCACCGGCATCATCGAAGGCACGCTCGACGAGGTCGTGCGCGGTCGGTACGCCGACAACACGGACGACTTTCGCCGCGTGAGCGCTGTCTACCGCGAAGACCTCGTCGACTGCGCCGTGCTACACACGATCGAGCGCGAGTCACCGGCGCGGCCGTACTACTACTCGGGCTTCAAGTGGATGACTGTGCAGTCGCCGGGCAAGGGCCTCGTGAAGAACCGCGACGTGTGCTGGTACGAGCAAGTCGGGCTCACGCGCGACCGCAATGGCAAAGAGATCGGATACACGCTCACGGAGTCGGTCGACCTGCCAAACTGCCCGACATTCTCGGACTGCGTGCGCGCGAAGCTCTCAGTGTGCTACCTCTACCGCCGCAACAAGAGCGGCGGCGTCAAGGTCTACATGCGTGGCCGCAACAACGCCGGCGGCAAGGTCATGGACTACATCGCTGACCAAAAGTCCGCGGACCTCTGGCTCCGCGTCGATCGGTCGATGGCAGTCTCACACGCAGCGATCGCAACCGCGTTCGTCGAGCTCTCCAAGACCAAGCCGCGCATGAACTTGTACGTCCTTGTGCGTCTCAATAGGGTTGCATCTGTAACCGCTGTCATGCCAGTCGCTCACTCATTTGTTGCGTGTTTGTTACAAACGACAGTGAAAAGAAGAAGTGCGAGATCTGCGAAGATCGCATTGGTACGATCATGTCATCGACGAAGCAGTGTGCCATGTGCCATCGGTTCACGTGTGCGCGGTGCATCGTGAAGAAGCGTGTGCTGAGTCCGCTCGTGGACTTCAAAGCCGTGTGCCGCGAGAACTTTTGCAAAAAGTGTCTCCGGTACGTCTCGGACGTGAACTTGCGCGACCCGCAGAGTCTCCACGACGTCTGGCACTTTGCAACGTCTGCGAATGGCGATTCGTCGCACCGGTCATACGTGCGGCAGTTCGAGTCGGACAATGGCACGGACTCGAGCCGCGACACGGACGAGTCGCAGAGCATACCAGCTACGTCGCGCACGCGCAGTGTTGCTGAGTCAGTCTCGAGCGACGGCAGCGACCGGTCGTTCCGACAGCTCCCACCGCCACCGACGATCGCTGCAAAGCCGCTGCAGCTCAAGCAGCACCACTTGCCGCCGACGATGCAGCAAGCAGCACCGCCACGCAAGCTCGTTGCGCGCACGAACTCGGCGAACAACATGCACTTGCTGCACCACCACCCGTCGACGCTGCCTGCAGCGCCTGTGACTTTATATGAAGGCGCGACGCGTGTGCCGAGCAGCCGGAGTGCCGACCCGTACGCGAACGGACGGCACGTGCCGCAGTACGCGGGCAGTCCAGTCGCGTCGGTGGGCTCGTCCATGTCGTCGCACCACTCGCACCGGTCGCGCCACGACCGCAAGGGCAGCGGCGGCGGCAATAGCGGTGGCTACTACGGCCAGCCGTCGTTTGGCTCGGACTACTCGTACGCACAGACGACGTCGACGCGGAGCACGAGCAGTCACGGCGCACCGTCAGAGTACGCAGAGAGCTACCAGCCGCTCACAACGTCGGCGCTCCAGGGGCACAACCAAGCGACGAGTGGTGGCTACTCGTCGTACCACCCGCACCACGCGACGCCGCCTGCTGGGTACACGCCAGATGCGATGATGGCGCAGATGATCAAGATGAACATCATGGCCGAGAAAGCTCAAGCGATGGTCGAGCACAACGACCGCGTCGCGCGCGGTGTGTACCCGCACCAGGCGCAGCGCTACTAGGTCGTAGGTCGTCGTGCGTGTCCGCATTTTGAATTAGTTAGTCCCATGTCGTCGTCGTTCTAATGGAAAGAAAAAAGATTAACAGCAACAACAGTGTGAGCAGGTCTGTGGCCAATGGGTTCACTTGATTGTGTTGAGCACTTAGTACCAAGTGCGACTGCTTGTGAGCAACGTCAGCTTGTCTTGCTTGAGCGATGACTTGGATGATTCACGCAAGACGGTACATTGGTGCAGGAGCAGTCAGGAGACGCCGCCACCACGAAGAGTGCGCAGCGTCGATGCGCACGACGCGTCCGTCGAGCACGAGCTTGTGCAAGTGCTTGTCCACGGCTTTGCGCGCTGCGAGCTGCAGAGCAAACGGCAGCGACGTGTAGATGCGGCGCACGATCTCCGCTACTGAGAGTCCAGCAATCAATGGCGATGATGTGGATGATGACGATGAACTCGCAGATTGTTCCTGTGCAGCAGTAGTGAGCGCAGCGAGCACCTCTTGCTCGCGCTGTTCGCGGTGTGTGATGTACTCGCGGATCTTTGCGGCTGCGTCCTGCACGACAGGACCGTGTCCTGGGAAGATCACGTACGGATCATGCGCTTGCAGCAGCGCAAGTGACGCCATGAGCTCACGCAGTGAGTCAAAGACGCAGCTGCCGGCGCCGAGGATGCAGTCGCCAGAGAAGAGCGCTGGTTGTGCATCCGGCTGCGTCGCGTCTCCCAAGAAGAAGCACATGTGGTCGTTGTAGTGTCCGGGTGTGTACACTGCACGTAACACGAGCGATGGCGCGTCAATGTCGCTCGTCGCGACTTGGAACGTCGCGCCATCGGCCAAGTGCTCGACGCCAAGCAACGCGCTCTCAGCATTCGACACACGCAGCGTCGAGTCGTCGGACGGCAAGTACTTCCACACACGCGCATTCGGGAATGCCTCTTTCACGCGCAAGATGCCGCCCATGTGGTCGTAGTGACCGTGTGTGAGCAGCACGTCCGTGATCTCAACCACACCAGCGTCGCGGCATACACGCAGCAGCGTCGCCATGTACTTGTCGTTGCCGTCGCTTGCGTCAATGAGGATCCGCTTCGCGCCGTCGCCGACGAGGTACGTGTTTGTGCCGCGGAGTGTCATGCGACTTGGGTTCTGCCCCATGATACGCAGTACATGCGGCGCAACGGCTGCAACGTCTGGCAGCACTTCGAGTGCGCTCGAGACACCCGATGCCCAGAGCAGCAGCGACTGCCAGCGCACGCGCGCATGGAACGACAGGAACTCGCACAGCGGAATGTGCGCGACGCCGCTGTGGGTGCGATGTCGCTGGAGCGCCGGGACGACGAGCGCGCAGCACGCGCTTGCTGCGGCAACGACAGCAGCAGCAGCCGCGAGCGCTGGCATCGACACCATCGCTGCAATTGAGTTGCAAGACGATCGAGCGACTGCGTCAACAAAAAGCGTTGGATTTATACGTCCAGAGAGCTTGGAAACGGAGCATACTCAAGTCAAGTGAAACACAAAACACTTCCCAGTCGCGATCCACGTGGCGAGCATGATGGTGCGGCTCATGCGCTCGACGATCGTTGCAGCACTTGCGCTGCTCTCGCTTGCTACGGCTCGGCTGCGATCTGTGCATGCGCTGCAACTCGAGACACCAGATGCGTCGTACGTCGTGCAAATCCACGCAAGTCACGACGCAGACTCGCTCGGGTTCGTCCCGGACTTGACGTCAACGCGCTCGCAAGTCATGGCGCTTGCGTCTGGTAAGCGCTTTGAGTGCTTTGTGCCGCTTACAACCGAGGCGCTCCGTGCACAACAACAACAGTCACACGATGCAGCAACTGCACATGACGACTCAATAGACGATCACATGCAGCAGCAGCAAGACGACGCAGCGTTCCTCGCATTCGGTCGCGCAGCAACCAAGAAGGTCCGCCCCAAGTGCATTCAGTACGTCGACATGACCGACAACTGGGTCTACGAAGTCTGTCCTGGCGTGCTCGTGCGCAAAGTGAGTCTCCACGCACGAAGCATCATTGTCGACAGCGCTGATAGTGCAGACGCCAGTGACGCGAACGATGCGTCATCGTCGTCCTCGTCGTCACTGAGCGCTGGGCTCATCAAGAAGCAGCAGATCAAAGCAGCCGTCGCAGCACAGAGCCATGAAGTCGTCGAGCTCGGTCAGTTTGCAAGCGACTACAGCGCCGACGCGCTTGCGTTCTCAGACTTTGTCGGCGCCGAGACGCAAGAGCGTGTGCGCACGACTGAGAAGCCGCTGTTCACGCAAGTGTATCGTGGTAGTGCAAGTGGCGACGAAGTGCACGTGCAGTTCCTCTGCAGCGCCAGTGCTGTCGACGACACAGTCGCTGGCGTGCAGTGGCGTCGACCTGCCTCTGGTTCAGACACTAGTAGCAGTAGCAGTAGCAACAAGGAACCACGCACAGTCTCCGGCTTCCTCGTGCTCTCGCGTGGGTTCTGCGATCCAATGTTCGCAGACGCTACCGAGTACAAGCGCTTCACGGTCCCATTGCTGCTGCAGCCACTCGTTGATGCACACACGTGCATCAAGCGCAACGAAGGCTGGTGGACGTACGAGTTCTGCTTTGGCGCGAGCATTCGGCAGTACCACCGCGACGGGGAAGGTCGCATCACGGCCGAGTTCTCACTCGGGACGTTCGACACGCTGAAGAACGAGGCGCTCGGCGCCTCTGGCGGTGCGCTCGTGCGCGAACACATTGACGCCACGCACGACGTCGCGCGGCCGGCGTTCCTCGAGCTCTACGACCAGGGCTCGCACTGCAAGGAGTTCGACCACTTCACGCCGCGGCGAGCGAAGGTATACTACTACTGCAGCCAAGGCGGCGCGAGCCACCACATCCTGAGCGTGAAAGAGACGCAGACGTGCGCGTACGCGATCAAGATCTCGTCGCCCGCGCTGTGCGACCACCCGCACTTTGTGAGCGACGAGCAGAAGCGCGACGCTCGAGCCGAGGTCGTGCACTGCGTGCCGCTCGGTGACGCAAGTAGCGACACGGAGGTGGCACCCGCTAGTGTACAGCTGCAAGAGAGGGTCGAGGCGACTACGGCTGCGCCTACGACTACGACTGGTACTGATACTGCTGCTACTGTCAAGGCAGAGCCGTCCGAGTAGGCGTGTGTGTGTGAGAGAGAGAGGGAGATAGCCATGCAGGAGCTCGTGCACTCGTAGGGACCCAAAGACCACCACAAGTACAACAGCATCTTCGTACTAGCATGGGATGGAACTGGAGCACCTTTGACTCGAATTCGGACTCATCTGTTGTTGTTGACGACGACCGAACGAACGAACACAGCGCTCGCTGCCACGAGATCGTTCCTGTGTCGACTGCGCAAACTGCAGCGACTGCTCGGACGCGCTCGCGCCATAGACGCTCGAGTATCTCGGAGCGCTCGGTGTCTCTGTTTGACCTCCACCAGTGCCTTGACCACGTGGCACTTGAGCCGACACAATGGAAAAGATCCATGTCAAACAAACGACGACCTTGCTTCCGATCGAGAGTGATCGGGTCGTGCTCGTGATGCATGGTGGCTCTCTCTCTCTCAACATGTACAAGTCGGTCGCTCGTGTGAGCATTCGCGTTCCGCTGTTGGCGATCGATCGCCAGCATGAAGACGACGGACACATATCCTCGTGTCTTTGGCACTTCAACGTGCGAAGATCGCAACGCTCTCGACGCGATTTAGCGCGTGGAGACTCAATTTTACGGAGCATGTGAAGGACGGAGGGCATGGCGTCCGACTTTGGTGGACTCCTGGTGAAAATATGCTCGAGGCGATTTCACCCGTCGCGCAGTTCGTCGGGCGGGCGGATTACAGTTGTATTAGTGAATCCCTACCCGCTCTTACATACTAGTATGCAAACAAGACTCGGTAGATGAACCGCAGGTGCGTGGAAGGCATAGTGTAGACAGGTTAGCAGCTCTCTGGGGGCGTTCATTGCGCGCCGCGGGTGCGCGGGTCCTGCAGCATCGCATACAGAGCTGGTACGTGCGGTTGCCGCTTTGAAGTCTAGATACAGTTCGAGTCATTTGCTCCCTGCGATATTTTGTCAACATGCACAAATGCCCTCAGGGATTTGCAAGCAGCAGCAATCACGCTCGGGTGCGATGCGACGGCTCGTCCATGCACCGATTCCGCCGCGGCTTGCGTGGCCGCCAGCCAGTCACTCCATGCTGTGCGTGTTGTTGAGCACTTGTGGATGAGGCTCTGTGTGCTGCTGCGCGCTTGAGCTGTCGGCCGCCAGCGCCGCTGCTCGGTCAGGAGTTTGCGAGCGTGCCTCACTTTGAAAAAGTAGACGCCACCACCACTCGATCGATCGTTGTCCACACCGCCGCACGCATTGACAGCAGCTACACACACGCACGCACGCTCACACACACAAGCGGCACCAACACCACCAGCACCACCACAGTCTCCCCCTATTGAGTTCCCCCGTCGGAAGCAAGTGCGAGAGCGAGCGAGTGACCAAGCGAGAGACACGAAAGAAAGACCACAAGCCTCCTCTTTCTCCGCTCGCCCACCCGCCCCTCCCTCCCCTCTCCGACCCCCACCGCCGCAAGCTTCTCCGCCCAAAGCGTTTCGTTCATGCTGTTGTTGGTCGACGCCATCTACCTCATCAGCAGCGACGACATTGTTGATCCGACCAACATCTTCACGGGTTTCTTCTACATCGGAGCCTGCGACGAACCAGCGTAACACGCCTTGCGCCTCGACATCTCTCCATCCATCCATCTAGCTACGTCCGTCTCCCGCCTCCCCACTCGCCTGCTTTCCTGTCGTCGCTGCTCCACCAGCTCCGTTCAGTTTCGTTCGCTACCTCTGCATCAACTACACCACCACCACCACTCATCACGTCATGGTCACGCCGTTCCCTGAGCCGATCAAGCTGACGCCGCCCACGCCGTCGGACGACGAGACGTCGTCGACGCAGTCCGAGACGTCTGAGCCCGCGTCCGTGCCGAACACGTTCGAAGGACCGGAGAAGAACCTCGAGATCGACTTCAAAGTCGGCGTTGGCCATGCGAATGGCTTCCGCGAAGTCACGCGCGCTGAGCTCGACGTGATGCTCGAAGCCGGACAGTGCTGCATCCTCTCAAAGACGAGCAACGAGCACATTGACGCGTACGTGCTGTCCGAGTCGAGTCTCTTTGTGTACGCGCACAAGGTCGTGATCAAGACGTGTGGCACGACGACGCTGCTCAAGACGCTGCCGTTCATCAAGACGTACGCCGATGCGCTCGGTCTCGAGATCGAGTGGGTGAGCTACTCACGCAAGAACTACACGTTCCCAGAGGACCAAGTGTTCCCGCACACGTCGTTCCAGACCGAAGTCGCGTTCCTGAACGACTTCTTCCCAGACGGCTCGGCGCACGTGCTCGGGCCGCTGAACCGCGACCACTGGTACATCTACGTCTGGGACGCGGAAAAACACGAGCCAGTGGCGCCGTCGCACCACTATGGAGGCAGCAGCATCCGCCGTCCACTGGCGTCGATGAACAAGAACAACGAGAGCACGCTCCAGGTCTTGATGCAGGACATGCACCCGAGTGTGGCGCAGAAGTTCTTCAAAGAGACGGACCCGAGCATGACGTCGCGCCGCATGACGATCGAGAGCGGCATTCGCGACCTCGTGCCGGGCGCGACGCTCGACGACTTTGCGTTCGATCCGTGCGGCTACTCGATGAACGGCATCCTCTTTGACGCGTACTACACGATCCACATCACGCCCGAGAGCCACTGCAGCTACGTGAGCTTCGAGACGAATGCGCGCTTGCGGTGCTACGAGTCACTCCTGAAGAACGTCGTGCGGTGCTTCCGTCCGGCCAAGTACTGCGTGAGCGTGTACGCAGACCGCAATGCGCTCGAGACGACGAAGAACAGCATCTTCTCGACCGAGCTCCTCGCCGTTGACGACGACTTGAGCTACAAGCGCGTCGGCGGCCACACGCAAGCGACGTTTGAAGGTGACTACCTCTGCCTCATGGCGAACTGGAGCGTCACGGACAGCACCGTGAGCCGTCGCCCACGCGCGCAAAAGTACCGCTCGCCGTCGTTTGCGTAAGCGATGGCGACACGCGCATCAAGATTGGTTGATCAGCCGCCTGATCGATCAGCCCCGCCCTCTCTCTGCATCTACTACGATTGACGAGCCGTCATGGCTCGTGCAGACGACCAGTGGTTGTTCACAAAGCAGTCTGTCGCTCACTTGAGTGTGCACTGGCTGTTCGTGTGGGACCACATGAAGTTGTCCACCTTGCATGTCTCCGTTTCCAGAGTGTCCACATCCGATCGACACACACTTCAAGCCTAAAAATACGACTGTCTGGAAACCGCTCACCCTTTGTTCAGTCACTTGCTCGCTTTGGGTCGCTGCTGCTGTTGCGTGTGAAGAAGGGCTTCCTCACTGCTGCGCGATGGCGTCGCCCACCCCACCGACGTCTCCGTTGCCACTGTCGCCATCGCCGCAGCAACGCACGCTCCATGCGCTCAGTGCGAACTCGTTTGCATTTGCACCGACGTCGCCATCGCGACAGCATCCTCTGTATGGAGGAGGTGCGGCACCTACAGCATCAGCACGCATCTCACCGCGACAAGTGAAGCTCCAGCGCGTCGAGCCGCCTGCGTCCACGCTTCGACTGCCGCTGCGCGACCACGTTGCGGCGAACTTTCACCACGAGCTCTTTCAGTTCCATCAGATGCTCCGTGATGCAGTCGCCAAGTGCGAGTACGATGACGTCAATCGTGGGCACAAACGATCGCCACTGCCACGCACAGGCGCAAAGCACGCAGCAGGTGGCTCGAGTGTTGTAACGTCGTCGTCACCGCCCTCAACGCCACTTGTGCGCTTCGACCGCAGCGTATTGGAGCTGCTCACGAGTGACCGCGGCGACGCCGTGCTGAAAGAGTTCTTTCGCCAGTGGCACCGCACAACGAGCGCTGCTGGCGTCAGTAGCAATGATGCCGACCTTGACGAGCAGCAAGGGACGGAAGACGTGCTCTGGGACGTGTTCGAGACGTTCTTCAAGAGCGTGCCGCTCGTGCTGCCTGAGAGCGAAGTGGGGAACACCAAGAGCTACTATCGGTACCTCGATGCGCTCCGATCGCTGCGTGACGTGCTCTTCACGCTGCTCTTCAAGCGACCGAGTGCCGAGCAGCGTTCGAGTGACAATGACGACGACGATGCAGACGACGACAGCGCGAGCGAGACGCTGCTTGGCAGCAATGGCCGGTCGCTCAGTCTACTTCTCTCGAGCAAGACAGTGTCTCTGTCTGCTTCCGTGTCACTGCAGCACCCACAGCAGTCATCATCACAGATGAAACTCCAGCCCATGCACGTGTACTGCCGCCAGCTCGAGCGTGAGCTCAATAAGCTTCGCGAGCGCCACCCAAGCCGCTCGCGCGTCGCTGGCTTCCGTGCGTCATTCAAGTGCAGCGAGCGGCAGGACGTCGGGCTCTTGAACGACGCAACTGTGCTCTTGCTCCTCGACTTCTGGGAGCTCCCGCGCACAGAGCGTCTCGGGTTCTTCTGCCAGATCGCGAGCCAGACGTGCGACGACGACGCTGCAATGGTGCTCCGCGTCTTCCTGGACAACTGCTCGACACACAACTTCCTCCAGGTCTGGGACGCGCTGCAGCAAGCGCCGCAGTTCGAGAGCACGTTCAGCACAGCTGCGCGGCAGTACTGCGCAGCACTGCAACAGAGCAGCAGTAATGACGCGAGTGCGCTCGGTGAGAGCACTCCAAGCTCGTCTGGAACGGCAGAGGGCGACGACAGCAGTGACGCAACGAAGAAACAACGAGCGAGCGAGCGCCATCGTCGCACATCGCGCGCTGCGAGGCAGAGTCTATCACTCCAGAGCAGCAGTCCTGGACGCCATCGTCCCAGTCGCTTTGTTGATCTCAATGGACTCACCGAGGTCTTTGAAGAGCGCGACGACGACGATGGCAATGCACACGAGTACGGTGACTCGGACAGCGACTCGGACCGCGACAGTGACGGGAGCAAGCGGCGTTTCCACAAGATCTTGATCCACGAGCGCGGTCGGACGCCACCAGACGAGCGCCACACCAGTCCACACAAGACGCACCGACGCCGGCGCCGCCAGCAGAGCAGTCGCCACGATAGCCACTCGAACGCCCCTGGGTCGCCTCCTGCGTCAGCCAAGAGCACGACTACTGCTGCTGCAAGTCCGCCGTACCAGCTTCCGCCAGTGAACCCGCACGCATCGCTGATGCAGCGACTCCATGACGACCTCGTCGAGATCATCAAGCAGGACGAGCTCTCGACGAGCAGCAACCACGTCGCGCCACCAGTCGTGATGGACTCGGTCTGGAAGCTGCTGGAGCTGCTCGATAAGGGCAAGCACGCTGGTGGGAGCTTCCATCGACATGCGACTGGAGGCGTCGCGTCACGACAGAGCAGCGTCTCGGGCTTTGATGCGATCGACCGCAGCAGTGGACCGCTCGGTCCCAGTCGCGCAAGCAGCATCCGCCAGGACGCATCGTCATTGTCCCAGCAACAGCCGCGCCAAGCGCTCTTGCTCGATGCGAACCTCACGCGCGACCAGCAGTTCGTGATCAAGCTCGACCAGCTCCAGTCACTCCTGACAGCACTCGGTGCGTTCTCGCTCCATGAGATGGCGACAGAGACGATCTCGAGCGTCTACCGCCGCATGCCAGCGCTCGTACAGCTCTTCTCGAGCGTCCACGACAAGACGTACGAAGCAGCTGGTATGGACGCCCCAGCGAGTGCACGTACGAGTGGCAGTGGCTTTGATAGCGGCAGTGGGTCGCTGACACACAACCAGCACCCGCACCAGCACATTCACCACCACGCGTCAATGCCGAATACGACGTGGCAGCAGCAGCATCGAGCTGCATCATCGATGCTGCTGCCTGCGAGTAGTGGCTCTCCAGACGACCAAGTCGTCGAAGCAGCGGGCTTGCTCATGGCCAAGGTCAGCAAGATCGTGCGCAGTCTGGCCAACTTGGACCAGCTCAGTGTCGCCAATGGCAACGGTAGCGACGGCAAGAGCGCAAGTCTCGATGTCCTTGCGCTCCTCAAGCTCGCAGATGACATGGAGAGCGCAGAGGTTGTGACGCCAGTCAATAGAGCAGCACCTGGACCGAACGAGCCAAGCGCGAGTGGCAATGGACGGCGCGTGAGTATGCTCGACCACAGTCGCCGCCTCGCGATCTTGCACAAGCTCAAGACGCTTGCAATGAGCAACGAGATCGACGCGGTTGCTACGATGGTCGCAGACACTGTCAAAGACGTCCAGGAGCAGCATGTGCAGCAGCGCGAGCAGATTGAGAAGCTCAGTAGCGCAGCGTCGACAAAGTCGCGCCGCCCTCATCGCCGAGCGCCACCGGACGTGCTGCTCGATACTGAAGACGGCGACGACGCGAGCGACGACGACGATGGCGCAGACGAAGTGCTCAAGATGGCAAAGAAAGCCAAGACGCGGCGCGCGTCGGCTGCCAAAGCACAGCAGCAGCAGCAAAGCCAGGCGGCTCCATCTGATCCCACTGGGAGTGACAATGACGACGACAACGACGGCGACGACAGCAGTCGCTTGCGTACAGGTCGGCGCGACGTCCTACTTCCGTTTCGCCAGACGAACGGTCCGCAGAAAGGCATCAAGCTCTTCAGTGTCGCCATCCTCTTGCGCATCATCTACCAGATCTACCGCGAGCACTACGAAGGCATGGTCGCGTCGCTCCAGTACGGCAGTCGGCGCATGGAGTTTAGCGAGTTCCTCTACGACTGGCACATCCGCAAGTGCGTGTCAATGGAAGCACACGATGCTGTCTGTATGCTATGGTCACTCAGTCACACACACACCTCTCTCTCTCTGTTGATACGACTGGCAGGTACGGACTCAAGACACTTGCACAGCAGCACTTGCTCAAGCTCATTCAGTCGCTGCGCAAGTTTGAGAAGAAGACGTTCCAGTGCCAACTGTGCGATGATGATGTTCTCACGCACGCGTCTCTCTTGCCTCGATCGCATGCGCCTGACGGCAGTGTCTGCTCTGTTCTGTTGCTAGTTGTCTCCGCTTCCTCGGCATCCAGAGTCCGCTCGGCTACCACGAGCACAAATTCGTCTTGGTGCGTCTCTGCCATCATCCGCCAGCTCTTGTGCGTCCACTGCTTGTCCTCACGCTCTCTCTCTCTCTCTTGATCCTCTACACACAGAGCTTGCTCGACAAGTGGTCGCTCGGGACGTTCGCTGGCGCAACAAAGCACCGCGTCGAGCACACGCCGCGGCAGTTCAAGCTCCGCCTCGCATTCGCGCTCTCGTCGCTCCAAGACGCGCTCATGGAGCGCTTTGGCGTCTACTTTCGGTCGATGGACACTGTCGCGAGTCGCGTGCGCGCGCATGCGATGACGACACCAGGTGATGAAGACTTTGTGAAAGAGACCGACGTCTTGCGCATTGCAATCGACGAGTGGGTGCTCCAGCGCCAGCGCCTCGAGCAGATCCTCGAGGCAGTGTACGTCGCAGGCGACGTGAACGGCGACGGCGGTCTCGAGTATGACGAGTTTGCCGCTGTTGTCGCCCATCTCTCACCGATCGCAGACGACAAGCTCCTGCAAAAGGTCTTTGCTGCTGCGCATGACGTCGTGAAGCCGCCGCGGCGCATCTCGTTCGAGCGCTTCCTCGATGTGATCCTGCTCGAGAAGCTCTTTCACACATCGCCATCGAGCAGCAATGGCAATGGCGCCACCGTGCGCTCGAGTGCAGCAAGTGGTAGTGGCGCTGGCGCCACCAAGCCGACGATCCTCGGCGACGACAGCAGCAGCAGTCGGAGCAATCCGAATGCGACCACACGCGTTGCTGGTACGAATGGCAGCAGTACGCTCGCTACGCTCGAAGACGAAGAGGCGTACCAGTTCGATCTGCTCCAGCAGACGTGGGAGCACGACCGCGACATTGTCACGAATGCGCTCAAGCTCATTACGCACCAGCAGACGGCGGCATCTCTGACATTCCGCGTCGCGTTCCTCACGCAGATCCTGCTCAAGCGCGTCGACTCGAAGACTGCGTGGATGTGCCACAAGCAGATCATGCGCGAGATCAGTCGGTACCAGAACCTGAACGAAGAGCAGATTGTCGTGCTCAAGACGAAGGAAGAGACGTTCCGCAAAGCCGTGCTCGCGATCACGCACTTGCGCAAAGTCGGCGCGTTGCTTGGCACGAGCAGCACGAGCATCACGGCGTCGCTGAATGAGTCGCATGTCCATGATGACGACGATCCAACTATGATCCAGGACGCCTCGACTGTTGGAGATGGCAACGAAGGCACAACACACAAGTACACGACGGCAGTCGAGCAGTCGCTTGAAGGACTCGAGCGCCGCCCATCGACGCAGGACATGGCCGCGCTTGAAGACAAGCTGCGCGAGACGTTCCTCGCACAAGCCGACACGACAGCGATCGACGACTTCAAGTCTGCGCTGCAGCAGCTCCGGCGCATGAGTCTCCATAACGGAAGTCTCTCGCACGAGCAGCTCGCGACGCTCTTGGCGCCTGCGCTGCCGCCGCGCATCGAGCGTCTCGATGAAGACGACGGTGAAGAAGACGACCAAGACAACGATGGCGACGACGATGGTGATGACGAAGAGGAGACTGGTGACACGGGCGAAGAGGCGGCTGAGTAGTGCGAGTGTGACGCTTGAGAGGAGGCGACTCCAGGACGTGAGAGTGCACGAGAGAGAGAGACAACGAGTGCGAAAGTGTCTGATGGCGCTGCGTGCGATGCGCTACGGCAGTGGCGTGTGGAAGCAGCATGAAGAGCAGCGCCAGCGTCTCGAGACGCGAGTGAGCGAGCTCGAGACACAGCTCACGCTCCAGCAGCAAGTGCTCGAGGCGTCGCAGCAGACGCAGACTGTGCTGCGCAGTGCACTCGAGACGAGCGAGAGCCGTGTACAGACGCTCGAGCAGCAGCTGCAAGTGCGCGAGCAAGTGCTTGCGACGACGACTGCTGCACTCGACGCAGCAAACCAGCGCCTCATCGACAGCACCGTTCGTATCGAGCAGCTCTTGCGCGACGCTGTCGAGCTCCGAGCTGCACACGAAGAGATTCGCACGCTCTTGACAGAGACGACCGTACGCGCGAGTTATCTGGCGCTCCAAGTCGATGCGAGTCGCGAAGAAGACGTGCGTCTCTGCGACTTGCTCTACGCTGCGCAAGAGAAGTGCGAGCTCCACGAGCAGGAGCTCACGCGGTGTCAGCGCGACGTCCGCATCCTCACGCGTGCGAACGAAGTGCTCACGCGCCAGAGCGATGCGCTCGCAAAGGACAAACACGCACTCGCACAGCAGCTCGCACGCATGCGCAGTGCAAACCCAAACGAACGTGGAGCTGTGCTGTCGCCTCGTAGAGCTACGTCTACGAGCGCTGGGTCCACCGCTCCTGCAGCTTCGGTCCCCGAGCCGAGCTGCCGACACACTGAGTCTAGTAGCAGCAGCGACACGGATGGCCACGGTAGTGTGCAGGCGAGAAGCGTACTGGCGACTGCGACTGGCAGCGCTACTGACGCGGCGTTTGTGTGGAAGCAGCTGCAGCTCGCGAGCGCCAAGCTCCAGCGCGAGCAGCTCACAAGCGCGCGTCTGCGAGAGCGCATCGCGGCGTTAGAGGCGAGCGAGCGAGCGCTCGCAGTGCGGTTCCGTGAAGCGAGTGCAGCACGCAAGCGCGTGGAACAGCGCCACGCTCAGCACAAACAACAGCTACAGCAGCAACAGAGCAATGTAGCAAAGACAGCCTAGTCATTCGATTGCTTGGCGTTCTGCACGGCGCTGCGCATGGAGTCGATCGACTTCGCGATGCAAGCGATCGAGCTCTTGACGGAGCATGCGCTTCTCGGTGTACTGAGTCTCGAGCTTGCGCTAGAGCATTTGCGTTTGAACTGCACTGCGAGTGCGCTCTCCATCTTGAAGAGCTCTGCTTGTTGGTCTTGTGCCAGTTGCTCGAGCTGCCGCAGCAGCTGCTCCTGCTGTTGCTGCTGGCGCTGGACGTGCAATTCGAGCCCGAGCTGCTGCGCAAGTTGCTGCGTCGTCTCTTGTAGCTGCAGTTGCCGCTCCTGTCGTTGCTCTTGCGTGAGCGGAGGTGATCGCAACTGCCTAGCGCGTTGTTGTTGTTGTTGTTGTGCGACGGCTGCCGAAGCTTGTTGTACAGCGTCGTTGTCGAGATCGCAGCGACAGTCAAGACTTTGACAGTGTCGCTCTTTGAGCAGCGCAGCGTCCCAATCATGTGGTCGCCCACGTGCATCGCGAGCGCCTGAAGCTCTTTGTCCTTCACCATGTCATTGAGTGAGTGTGTTTCTTCTTCTTTGTGATGTAATTAGTAAGTGAAGCAATTGTAACCTAATTACGTAACCAAAGTACCGTATTCTTACTTGGATCTCTAGGACTCTGTCTCTCTCTACGACTCTCCCAAGCACTAGCGCTAGGTATCTTGCTCTAGGACGCTCGCTTGCTCTGTCTAGAACATACTGAACGCAGCGCGGTCGCTGTTGCCGCGCGGGAGCAAGATCTTCTCCTTGTTCTTCTCGATGATGTCGTACGTCACAGCGTACTGGTCGCGCACAGCTTCGAGCGTCCGCGCGAGGTTAAAGTACCACTTGAGGTCAACTGCGACGACGTACGCTGCCCAGTCATCGACAGGCGCGTTCGCAGTCGCCGTCTCTTTCGCAGACGTCGTCGTCACGGACTTGGTCTCGTCGCCGTCTTTGCCGCCAGTCGACGCAGTCGAGACTGTCGACGACACTTTCTCAGTCGCGACCTTGTTGTTGAGCTTCTCGACGGCCGTCGCGCGCTGGTTCGCGTAGTCTGCGAGGCTGTCCCAGTGCTTCTGCCACTGCGCAATGCTATCTTTCAAGTGCACGTACGCGAGCTTCTGGACCTCGACGCCAAAGTTGTTGCCGTCTGCGATCTTTGGCACTAGGAGCTGGACCCACTGCGCGAGCGCCGAGAGCGCTGCGAGCGCCTGCTCGATCTCGTCGCTCACGACGCCAATGAGCGCGTCAAGGCTCGCGTTTGCTCCGATCTTGCCCGGCGATGCGCGCACGAGCGTATGGAGACTCGCGCGCACAACAGTTGGCTGGCGCTGCGCAAAGTGCTGCTGCACAAGTGCGTGCACGCGCTCGACGCGCTGCGGGAACTCTTCGAGGCGCGCTTGCGCGTCTTTGGCGATCGCAGCACGGTACGCGTCCATGGTCGTCGTAGGCGTGAAGAAGGAGGAGGAGGTGAAGGTGATGAAGGAAGACGTCGTCCGATGCGCTGCTGCTGCTCGTCGTCGTCGTCGGAAGAAATGGCAAAAGCCAGCCAAGCAAAACGATCTTCGCGATCTTTTGTTAAAATCGCATCAAATTCGTCTACTTGATACAAATGACAAAGTAAATGTGAGAATTCAAATCTAAATAGGCGCATCGATTCGCAAGTGCACTAGGAAGCTCAAAGCGACGCTGATCGTCTTGATCGCTTGAGAGCGAGAACAGAGCCAGCTTGATCGAGGCATTCAGCGTACTGGAGCATGTGCCGATCGATGCTCATGAACTCGAGGATCAGGATGTGATCAGCAACGTTCGGTATCAAACACGTCGGACACACTGCGCAAGGACCAACTCCGAGCAGTTGATTCAACGCATCGACTCTCTCTCTTACGCACTCGAGCACGCACACGGATGGCATGCGCAACTACGTCGTGCACTCGATCCACTATCACTGTTCACATCCACACATCCTCGCAGTCTCATACTTACTTCCTCTCTCTCTCATACTCTCTCTCTCTCTCGTTCTTGTCTCTTAGTGCAGGAGCAGCAAGACGCTCCAAGCAACTGCGATGACAGCGACAACCGAGCTCATAGAGCGCGCTGGGGCGTCGCTACGTGTTGATGCAACGTCGACTTCGAGAGTGTCCTTTGGAGCAGACTTGGGACTCGCAACTGCAGCTCCTTCTTCGTTGCTTGCGCTCGAGCTACTGCTACTGCTGCTGGCAGCATGCGGCTTGTCGCGGTACGTGCCGACAACGAGGAGCTTCTTGTCCATGAGGATGTGCTGTCCGTCGTCGTTGATGCTTGTGATACCGGGTGTGATCGTCCAGGCTGCTGTCGTCGTCGTCGTCTTGGTCGACGATGCAGTCGCACTGTCGGTTGCCTTGCTGCTGCTGCTAGTACTTGATGTGATGTTCAAGAGCTCCTTCCGACGCGTCTGGATCGCCTGTGTGATCGCTTCGCTCGGTGGCAGCAGCGCATCCGCAGTGGCATCCGCAGCTGTGCTAGTGTCGGTCGCCTCAGCAGCGACCTGCTTGAGGTTGCGCGCAAGCTGCAAGATCGCTTCGGCGGTGCTCCGCAGCGGCACGCGCTTAAAGTCGCACTCACTCGCCACGAGCTGCAGCAGCGCCTGCATGAGCACAGTGCACGCGCTCGTCTTGCTCATGTTGAGCAGCTGCGCGCGCGACGGCACGCCTTCGAACGGGAACCGGTAGTAGTCGTTCACAGCCGCACAAGTCCCTTCCAACACGTTGTTGTGCTCGTAGAACTCGGTCACGAGGCTCACTGTCGCAGCGTTGCAGTCGTGCGACGGTGGCAGTGTTGCTGGTGGCGACGACGGCGTTGTAACTGGTGCAGACGGCGACGAGGTTGTTGGCGCGTCGCTGGAAGGTGCTGTTGTGACTGGAGGCGTGTTCGTGCTCGCGCCACCAGAGCTCGTGCTGTTTGGTGAAGCAGTTGGCACACTGCTCGGTATTGGAGGAGTGCGCGTCTCGGCTGGCGGTGGCGGTGGTGGTGTCGCCACTGGCGCTGCCGTCACAACGACTGGCGGTGCTGTCGTGACAGTCGGTGTTGCTGTCGCAGTTGGAGTCGTCTTCTTGGGCTTTGAGGTCTTTTGCGTCAGTGTCGGTGTTGGCGTTGGTGTCATGCCGGCAGTGAGCTCGGTAAAGCCAAACGAGATGGCAGAGCCTTGTGCTGCGACCGAGTGGGCATGGAGAAGCGCGAGTGCAAGGAGCACGAGCAGCGTGCTTGCTGCAGCGCTCCAGCAGCGCACCATGATTGATCGAGAAGAGAGAGGAAGTAGACGCCGTTGTCGAGGTGTGCGGTCGAGCGGGCGAATCGAGGAGTGCTTGCACGTGCAAGCGAGTGTGCGAGCGTGCGGGCAGACTCACCTCGATCGAGCGCTTGAAGGACCCATAGGAGGGACTGCCGACCGGCGTCGGAGCACGAAGCAAAGAGCTCTTTCCAGTCACAGTGGCACCACGCGGCACCACATGGCACGCTCTTGATGCTTTGCTGTCAGTCAGTGCATAGTGAATGCAAGTGATTCGCACGGACGAGTCTCGGTTCGAAAGAGCTGGTTCACGCATCTCGGGGTGTTGCCTTTGTGAGACGAAATGCACTCGGTTTCCGTATCGAATGATCCGCTCCGAGGAGCAGCAATGCAAGGCGGCCACACATGCGAGGATTGCGTGGACGTGCGCTACCTACGCGGTTGGCTCTTCGCCAAGAGACGCTGGCACGAGCTCTGCACCAGCTGGTAGATGCGCAGTACCAAGTGATAGCGTACGCAACGATCAGGTGTGCACATGCCAGACAGCAAATCACTGGTAAACAACTGAGCTCTCTCTTACGACAAACAGCACATGGACTGACGACTGCAGATAGAGAAGGAGGGAGGAGAGTCCTACACATGCAGGCTAGTAGGTCTACTTGTTGTCACCGTGACAATGCATTGCTCGCATTGGCGGCTGCTGCTGCTGCCAGGCGGCTCTCTGGTGTCGACAAGTGGCCACCAGCGACTGCGCTCAGCGCTGGCGAGTCGATCGGCTCTTTGAACCCGAGCGCTTGCCGCGCTTCCGCCATGAGAAACACGCTGCCGCACACAACGACGACTTCGTTCTCTGGCGACGCGCGCGCTGCTGCGACTGCAGCGTTCACACCGTCTTCAATGCTCGCGATCGACGCAAACGGACGCAGTGTGTTCACACTCTCCGGTGCAGCAGCTGCCAATGCGCTGTTGATCTCGTCGAGCGACGCTGCACGGGGACTGCTCGCTCGCACGAGGTGGATGCGCGATTGGACGTCCGGCTCGCCTGTCGATGCGTTGTGTTCGCACGCCGACACGATCGTCGAGAGCACGCGATGGACGTCTTTGTCCGCCGAGAAGCCGCACACAAAGCGGTACGTGCTGTCTGGGAAGCGCTTGCGCAAGAGATGCGTCAAGCGCTCGATCGCCGGTGGGTTGTGCGCAACGTCGAGCACGATCGTGACCTTGCGCTCGCTCGAGTTTGGTCGCACGATGTGGAAGACCTGGAAGCGGCATGGCGGTCGCGACTCGAGCGCAGACATGACGCGGCGGCTCTCAAGGTCGACGCGGAGCTCCGAGCCGCGTGCTGCAGCGCGCTCGGCCACGTGGTTGAGCTGCGCGATCGCTTCACGCGCGATCGCCGTGTTCTCCGCGTTAAAGTCGTCCGTGAACGCACTGTCACTCTGCACTTGCACGAGCGGTGCGTCAAGTGCGTCTGCGTGCCGAGACAGGATCTCACGCGGCGCAGTCGGACCGATCACGACCGGCACGTGCGGCTTCATGATCCCTGCTTTCTCACGCGCAATCGCTTCGATTGTGTTCCCAAGGATGCGTGTGTGGTCCATGCCGATCGACGTGATGACTGAGAGCGCAGGCGTGACGATGTTTGTCGCGTCAAGGCGACCGCCAAGCCCGGTCTCGAGCACGACGCAGTCGACGCGCTCCTTTGCAAAGTGCTGGAACGCGAGCATCGTCGTGATCTCAAAGAACGTCGCAGGGATGCGGAGCTGCGCGCTGATGTTGAAGATCTCTGCGAGCGTCTCGCACGTCTGCTGCTCCGAGATGAGCTGCCCGTTGATCTGGATGCGCTCGCGAAAGCACGCGACGTGCGGCGAGACAAACAAGCCGGTCTTGTAGCCTGAGCGCTCGAGCGCTTTTGCGACTTTGTACGCGACTGAGCCCTTGCCGTTTGTGCCAGCAATGTGCACGACTGGGTACCGCGATGCGGGGTCGCCGAACGCTGCGTTGAGCTGCTTCATGTTCTCGATCCCGAGCTTCACAGCGGTGAAGCGGTTCACTTGGTACAGTCGCTGCAGCAAGAACTCGTACGTCGCGGACGTCGCTGCCTCGTCAACAGACGGAGCGCTCATCGCCGCCGCAGCAGTCGTGGCGAACGAGGACGCAGCTGTTGGCTCGATGATGTGGCTCGTTGCGAACGCCGCTGGCGCCGGCGCTTGGCGGAACCGCGCGTGCGACAGCGCAGTGTACGCGCGCACTGACAGACGTGCACGAGGCGCTGCATGCGCGCGGTGTAGTGCAGCAGCCGCAGCGGCTCGAGACGCTGTCGTGCGCATCGACGCCATTTCGTGTGGCGGGCGAGCGTGAGATTGGAGAATGGCGACTTGCGCGTCAACCAATTCACACGTCGAAACAAGGTCCGAATTAGTAAAATGCAACCCTATCCGCGCCATACGTTTTACGTAATACTGCGCGAATTACGGTATGAATTATCGCTCGAGGTAAAATCGACAAAACCCGTGGAAAACATCAATACCGGAACCAACTTCGCCGAGCCAACCTTGCTCTGCGGTATCGCTGCGAGATCGATCGCAATCGACTCGGCACAACCAGCTCCAAGCAAACACACCGATGAGAACTTCTCATTGAGAAGAACATTGTCCATGACTCTCTGAGCAAAGAGCCAATTCTTCATGTCGGAGGAATGATGAGATGAGATGAGGTGCGTCGAGCGTTCTGAAGTGCTTGGATGTGTATGCAAACGTGAAAGTGCTGAAGAGTATGCACACACACACCTCGCGTCGTTCGAGCGGATAGTCAGCTTGAGGCTATCGCTGCACCTCATCTCGTCGCCGACACTGCGCGGCTTGATCGACGACATGCAAGTGTGTTTGAGCTCCAAGTGCGAAGAGCGAATTACAATCATTCTATGCCGAGTCATCGAGTGGCAGCATGTTTCATTTTGACACCGTGTTTTGTCAATTTCCTTTATTGCAAAGCTGACAAGCACTCTTGGACATGCCAAGACGATGGGATCGATTGGAGCGATCGCAATGCCAGCGCTGTCTGCGCGTCTTCAAGACGGTCCGTAGCGCGTCCTATCATTACTACGATGTGCTGCAGCACGATCACTAACATACGCAATTGGGTATGAATGCAGAATTGACGCAACTCGGCGGCGCTGCAGTGCTGCATGCACTTCAGTGCGCGATCGAGGCACACAACCAAACAACTACAGACGATGCCAGTGCCGGTAATGACAACAGCAGCTCACTTGCGTGGCAGCGCACAGAGCAGTTTGCACGTGAAGCGTACGAGCGAAGCTGGGAAAAGCTGCACTGCGGCGCATGGAAGAGCATCGCAAGTGCATGGCGCGAAGCGTATGGCGCTGCTTGCCTCCTGCTGGTGCGTCTGTTGGAGTCGCGATAGTGTCGTCACGATGACAGGCATCAATGACACCACCTCATTCAATAGCTCACTATCAACGCTGCACTGCTGCACTATCAACACACAGGCGCTGTGTCAAGAACACAAGGGCGAACTGCGCGAAAGCATGAAGACTCTCGACATGGTATGCATCGCGTCGTTCATCAGGTGTGCTGCTACGCTTAGTGGGACTAACTGACGCGTTGCTCGTAGTGTCTGATGATGACAGGACCACATGCGATGCAGCAGACGCACGCGCTGATCGCTCGAGTCGAAGCAGCGCTTCTGCAAGTGCATACAGTCGCGTCTATCAGTGCACCAGCGCCCCTCAGCTATGCGCTTGAGTCCGAGCGACCTGCAAAGGTGTGTAGGGCATCTTTGGACGTTTGCATTGCGACTGCTAGGACACTCGTGAGCTGAGCTCGCACATGATCTCGAGTGGTGATTTGCAGAAGCCACGAGTCGCTGATGACGATGCAGTCAAAGTGCACGAACGACGCATCAGGTTCCCAGTCCAACGTCTGCACTTCCCGTCACTTGCTGAGTTCCGCGAGCGTGTGCTGTTACAAGAGTGCGTACCTAGCGACTGCTGCCCTCAGCTTGGCTCCATTGCCTTCTGTCTCTTCCACGCTTGCTTACTTGTATGCTTGTCTCCTAGTGAGCCGGTGATCATCACTGGCGCCATGGACGACTGGCCAGCACTTGGACGACACGATCCCACGCGCGCGTGGCGAGACATCGAGTACTTTCGACGCGTCGCTGGCTGGCGAACTGTCCCAATCGAGGTGCGTGCGATGCTCACTCGCTCTTGCTCAAACACCTTGGCTCGTGCTTCTGGTGGACTCATGTGATGCGTCTTCAGATCGGCTCGAGCTACCTCGAAGACGACTGGAAGCAAGAGCTCATGACGATTAACGAGTTCCTCGATCGGTACATCGCGTCACCAGCGAGTGACGAAAGTGGCGATGACGATGGCACTAGCAAGCATCGTGTCGGGTACCTCGCGCAGCACCACTTGTTTGAACAGGTGCGACACGATCTGCCATGTTGGTGATGAGGGGGAGGAGCAAGGAAGCATATCAGGTCAGAGGACAAGGACGAGGCTCACTTACAACCAACTTGTCTGTGTATGTGGCGAACGACAGATCCCAGTGCTCGGACGAGACGTCTTGACGCCTGACTACTGCGTGCTACGACGCTCCAGTGATACTGAAGACGAGGACGACGAGGACATCGCGGTCAATGCCTGGTTTGGTCCGCGAGGCACTGTCTCGCCGCTCCACTTTGATCCGAAAGACAACTTGCTCTGTCAAGCCGTCGGTGCCAAGTACTTGCGACTGTACGCACCATGCGAGAGCGCCAAGCTCTATCCTGTCGACGGCTTGCTCTCCAATACGAGTCAAGTCGCAGTCGAGTCGCCAGACTTTGACGCGTTCCCAGCCTTTCGCGACGCTGCGTTCGTTGAGTGCGTGTTGCGCGAAGGCGAGATGCTGTACATCCCACCGCGGTACTGGCACTTTGTCAAGTCGCTCACGACGAGCTTCTCAGTGAGCTTCTGGTGGTCCTAACCCCATACATCCAAGCAGATAGACACAGGGATACGATGGCTAATGGCGCAAGACCCTAGAGTGCGTACGTCGTTGTTCTTAGGACCTACAAGAGTGAGCGACCCCTTCACTCACTCGCGCAAATAAAAGTTCACGAGACTGTCAAAGTGGTAGTGCTCAATGAGCTGGTAGAGCCGCGGGAGGTTCTGCTTGACGTTCGTGCCGCGGAACTTGCACAGGTCGACGTAGAGGTCCGTGAGGATGCCAGCGAGGTAGTTGAGCGCTTTTGGACTCGCTTTGAACTCGGTCAAGATCGCATCGGCGCGCTCGAGGATGTGCTGATACTCGGGCGCCATCCACGCGGCGTAGTCGTCTTCGTGCATCTGGAGCTCTTTGATGCCTTCAATGAGCTTGACCTGTGACGCAAGGGCGTGCTTGGCATCCAGGAGTGGCTTGAGGTACGCGAGCATGACTGGCATCGTCTCTTTCTTCACGTCGAGCGCCATGTTGAGCGTGACTTTGCGCGTCGTCGCTTCTTTCGTGATGACCTCTTTGAGGATCGCAATGACCGAGACCGACGGCGACGAGAACGTCGCTTCGCCTTTGCGGTAGCGACAGATGAGCGTGTTGCCGAGGAACGTGTTCTTGTAGTACATCGTCACGTCCTCGTCTTGCAAGCGTCCTGGGACGTCTGGGAGGCACATGGCGACCCACTCGTGGATCTGCACGAGCGTGAATGCGCCGCTGAACTGGAGCGTATTGGTCGGTCGCTTGAGCTCGCTCTCGTCGACGTCGTTCACGCGGTGGTGAAGCGAGAGTGGCTTGACGTAGAACCGGACCGACTGTGCAGCTTTCAACTGAGCATCGGTCACGACCGTGGCTTCAATGTCGCCGTACTGCCCTTCGATCGTCCGGATGCTGAACTCGAGACGGTGCGTCTGCTCGAGGCAGCGATACGTTGCGAGGAAGTGCGTGTTGTTCGCTGGATCTGGCGGCGACTTGCTCACGATCGCGTGGTTCTTCTCGTTCTCCAAGAGATCGATCGGCACGGCCGAGTGGAGGATCACAGACTGGATGTTCATAGGTATCTCGATCGAGACGTCGTACGCGCCGAGCGTCGGGTTGAGCTGGAATCGGTGGTTCACGACCAAGTCGTCCGCCACAGGCAAGTACTCTTTCTCGCGCGATCGGATCGACCGATCCTTCTCTTTCACGACTTTTTCTTCGAGCGCTTGGATCTCTTTCCGGAGCTTCACAATGCGCGTCTCGCGATGCACCGTCCCGCGCGAGCGTCCATAGTGGTCGTCTGCATCCGGTTGATCAAGTGGCTCGGTCGTGAAGCTCATGACGCGACCCGAGAACGTCGTCGCAACGAGTTCGTCAAAGCCCGGTGTTGAGATCACACCGCCTTGCACACAGCGCACGCTATCGGAGTTGGCGTACTCAAACTGCTTGAAGACGTCGCCAGACGAGTCGAACGAGTAGACTTCGACGCGTCCGTCGTCGCGCGCAACGAGGATCTCGGGCTGGTCGTCTTTGTTGATGTCGTACGTCGCGATCGAGTTGATCGCAGACGGCGCGCCGGCGTCGTGGTTTGCCACTTTCCACTTGGTCTTGAGCTTGTCGCCATTGAACGTCACGAGCCCGATGCCGCCAGTGACAGTACCATATAGCAGCTGCGCAGCGCCTGGCGCAGTGTACACTGCGCTCTTGGCATTGCCTTGGACGCGGCAGACGGCAGTCACAGCAGCAGCGATCGACTTCTTTGCAACAACGTCCGAGTCTTTCACGATGCGGAGGTACCGGTCCTGACACCCGAGGAGCGCAAAGAAGTCTTGCTCGTGGTTCACTGGGAAGACGACCGAGTCGTGGATCTTGTCGGCGCTCATGTACGAGTGCTTGTCCTGGCCGTTCTCGTACTGACTAAAGATGTAGTCCGTCGCAGTCCAGAGCTTCGTGTCGTACGTCTGGATCTTGTTCATCGGCTCCGCGAGGTTGCTCTGGAACTTGAAGAACTCCTTCCCCTTCTTGTTGAAGCCGTGGACGTTCTGACTCGTGGACACGAACGCCTTGTCCTCTGTACCTTTGCTCGCGCCCATGTGCACCGACGTCACGGGACCTCCGAGCGCCAGTGACTTGAACACGCTCTAGTGGACGAGCGAGTGATTGAGGTAGCATACAAGTCAATCGCTGTGTGTGTTAGTGACACAGCTACAGAGTAGAGCGGTGTACCTGCGGCTCGCCTTTCTTCATCTGGAAGCTCGACACCGCGCCGTACTCATCGCCAACGACGAACTTTTGCTGTTGAGGCACCATGCAGATGATGAAGCATGCACAGGTAGCGACAGTGACAATGAGATCACAAGAGTATAATGGAGACACGAGAAAGAGCAAGAGATGCCAAGGTGAGGAGAGTACGTGACGAACCTTCTTCTTCTTCTTGCTCAGTGGCAGCAAGCGCAGCGAGTGGCGACTCGAGATCGGCCCGACTTTGAGCAGCTCAGCTTGCGACAGGTTCATGTTCGACATCTCGCCTTGTGTAGCTGTGTGCACACACACGGGTCTTGTGGCGTTACCAGCAACTCTACCAAGCACGCTCCTCGTTCGTCTTGGTCGCAGCAGCAGCAGCAGCCTTCGTCGCGATCACCACCAGCACCACTAACGACACTTGCAGCTCTTGTTGCGACTCTTCAAGATCGCTGTGAGAGCTCCGTGCAATTCTAGACTTGATATTGTATGTAAAATGTCTAAAACCAGAGTCCGATCTTTCCTTGATTTTGTCGCTATAGCAGTTCAAGTCTTGTGTCAAACCATACGTACATCGAGTGTCTCGCATCCCAGCACTTGACGTACGTTACACCAAGGTCCACGACTGTTCAAGATCGCGAACTAGACCACCTCTTACGCTCGCCATTCTTCATCTTGCCGTCCCCAGCGTAGCACTCCAGTTCTCTCCCTTTCTCGCTCTCGTCTACTCTGTCGTCATTCGATTCAGCTCATTAAGCATGAAAGTCGCGTCGCTCATGTTCTTCTCGACGCTCGCACTCGCAGCCGCGAAGAGTCCGCTCGAGTACGAGCAAGAGTTTGCTGCGTGGCTCACGGCGCACAACCTCGTGTTTGCAGAGCCGCTCGAGTACATCCGTCGCATGGAGACGTTTGTTGCAAACGACATCTTCATCCGCGAGCACAATGCGAATGCAAACGCGAGCTTCACGCTCGGCCACAACGAGTTCTCGCACCTCACGTTCGACGAGTTTGCGCAGCGCAAGAAGGGCTTTGCGATGCCACCAGGGTACCTCGACGCGCGACTCGGAGCAACGCCACAGTTGCGATCGACGAGCGATGATGCTGAAGCTGCACCGGAGAGCGTCGACTGGGTCGCAAAAGGAGCTGTCACAGACGTCAAGAACCAAGGGCAGTGCGGGTACGTCCAACACACTGGCAGATCGAGCAGCTACTCTACATCTCTGGAGCGTGGTATCGCGCGAACACATGGATGCACTCGAGAACGAAGGCTTACACTCTGGATGCTGTGTATATGACAGATCGTGCTGGGCGTTCTCGACGACTGGTGCAGTCGAAGGCGCGGCGTTCATCTCGAGCGGGAAGCTTCCGAACCTGTCGGAGCAAGAGCTCGTCGACTGCGACCACAATGGCGACCACGGATGCAACGGCGGGCTCATGGACCACGCATTCCAGTGGATCCATGAACAGGGCGGGATCTGTGCCGAGAGCGAGTACGAGTACCACGGCGCACTCGAACAGTGCCACACGTGCAAGCAAGTCGTCTCGGCCTCGGGCTTTGTCGACGTCGCGCCGAACGACGAAGCTGCGCTGCGCGCAGCAGTCGCGAAGCAGCCTGTGTCTGTGGCGATCGAAGCGGACCAGCGCGAGTTCCAGTTCTACAAGTCGGGTGTGTTTGACCTGACGTGCGGCACGCAGCTCGACCACGGCGTCCTCGCAGTTGGCTACGGCGTTGAGGAGGACGGCAAGAAGTTCTGGAAAGTGAAGAACTCGTGGGGCGCGACGTGGGGCGAAGGCGGGTACATCCGTCTTGCGCGCGAGCTCGGACCTGCTGCTGGACAGTGCGGCATTGCAATGGTCCCAAGCTACCCACACGCGAGCTGGACGTCAACTACTAAGGAGTCGGGTGTCCTGAGCCTCAACCAGCAGTTCGACGCAGAGGCAGCTCTTGAAGCAGAGGCTGCACTCGAAGCAGACATGAACGAGCTGCTCGAGCTCACAGTCAAAGAGATGGCGCTCGAGCTCGTTGTTGAAGAGATGACGCTCGTGCTCAGTCAAGCGATGGAAAGCGAGCTCATGAGCGCAAACGAACTATCAGAGCGCGACGTCAAGGTGTACGAGTTCGACCCGTGAGTGTGTGCGATGAGCTGTAGCCGCGTACTCTATGGACGTGAAGCGACATCCAAGTGTCGCTCTGCACATGTCGATGCATCAGTGAGTCCGCTCGTCTGTCGGCATCGAGACGCGAACCAGCAGGAGCGAGCGTTGTACACAATACAAGTACTGATTCGTATCGTATCGTCTCTCTCTCGAGTCACGACAGTCGCGGTCGCTTGGACGTGTCGAAATTGTCGACTAGATCGTGGCGTTTGCTGCCGTCGCTTGTATGAACTAGTGAGGTTCGTCCATCCGACTCGAGATAGCGATGGAGCTGTGCAAACGAGTGCGACCAGTTCGCTCGACGCAACAGGAATGCTTGACGCTCTGCAAGCATGTGCGCTTGGACAGCCGCCAGTTCGCTATCGCCACTTGTACATGCGTTGCGAGTGTCCTGGATGAGTCGCCGCGTTTGTTTGAGCAAGTCCGTGTCAATGTGCTTGTGCTTAGTCCTGCTGGTGCTGCTGTCGTTGACGACTGACAGATCCGAGATGACGTGCTCAACATCGTTGAGAAGCGCCGCGACTTCACTGCGAAGCGCATCCGAGTCTTCGAGATGCCATGCCATGAGTCCTCCACGTGCTCTGGCCTCCAGTGCATCTTGGATCAGCTCTAGTTGCGGTGCTCCCGTTCCCGAAGCTCTCTCGCCAAGCTGGGACGCGAGCAGCTCGAGCACGAGCGCTTGCTTTGTGAATTGCGCTTCGACTTCGACGCCAATCGTGAGGTGGATCGAGTCTTCGTCCAGTCCTTTCGTGTGAGCGCAGTGCGGTGTGCCGCGGGGAATGTACAGTACGTCGCCGCGCTCGAGTACGATCTCGTCGGTCGGTCCTGTATCAGTCGGCTCAAGTACCTCGCTGTAGAGACTCGGGAGCGTATCGCCATGCGGCTTCAGTCGCCAGTGCTTCTTTCCCTTGAGCTGCACAACAAAGACTGGCGGCCAAACGCAGTCCCAAGTAGCAGCAGCGCTCATGTTAGTTCGTGCACTGTCAAACGGTCACGTCCCTCACAGGGCAACGCACCGCAGTGATCGTCCACGTGCAACTTGAACCCTTGCTCGCCCGCTGGCGTCCCTACTCGCACACGCACGACCACACGATCACACACACTGAGTCACGCAGTCGCACAATGTCTCCAACTAGTTCACACCATGTATCGACACGGACAGTAGATGTTTGCGTTCACGTGCTGCTGCAGTTCGTCTTGGAGAGTGCGACACACGTGCGCAATGCGCTCGGATCGCGCATGAACGCCGCGGATCCCGATCGTGTACTTGTGATCGAACGCGTCCAGGATGTTGCCGAGCTGCAGCGCGTCGCCAGCACGCCATTTGGGGTGTACTTGGCCGTCTCGAACGAGCGTGACGTCGACTCGATGGCGCAAACTCACGAGCGCTTCGAGGTCGAGTGTGCGCAGCAGCGGCGCGAGTTCAAGCGCCTGCGGAGCGTCTGCGTCGACTTGTGGGACAGCAAAGCCGCACAAGATGCGTAGGACCATGGTGTGGCAGTCGCTACTAGTGCCAAACACACGTTCACAGAAGTCGAGAGCATTGACGCGATGCCACGCTTGCTCCCACTTGTGCTGGCGCCACTTCACTATGCCAGCATCACCGACAAGACGCAGCAGTACCGACCCGTACGTCCTGGCCGTATGCCGGACAGTCATAGGAGTCTCGCAGCGGTCGCTAACGAACCGCGTGTAGCAGACACTGAGGCGCTGCCACTCGCTCATCTCGAGCGAGTACACAACCTGCCACATCGATGGCGTTTGCGCTGTCAGCAGCTCTGCGTCGCGCCATGCGTTGAGCAACACCGCCACCTCCTCGTTGCTCTGTGTCAGTCGCCCAAGCGAGTGGATCACTTCACACACCGCGAGCATAGACTCGGGCTGCACACTCTGGTGACTCGAGTGAGTGAGCCTCTTGAGAAGCCTCAGTAGCTGAAGTACACCAAAGCACAGGCATACACACGTGTATCATCATACACACACATCCGTTTGCCAGAGTCAGCTAGAGCATTCACTTGAGCACACTCGAATGTGTGCACACTGCCTGACA
>JAASFN010000004.1:0-97127 GCA_023333795.1 Globisporangium rhizosaccharum
AGCTGGCAAATTGGAGAGTTGATTGATACAAACATTAAGATATGAATGAGACCCAATTTTGACTTGCTTTCACTATGGAGCGGCAACTTGAGTGGTTTGGCGCGCTCTCTGGCACTCTTCGACAGTCTTGGCACGTGGGCATGAGCATGTCGGCACTTGTTGGCATGAGCGGCGAGCAGCAGGTATCAGCGGTGACGCAAGAGAGTCGGCGAGGGTCGGCAGGCACGAATGGGTATACTGTCCCACTCTTCCGAGCTTGAAGTAGCTCCAGGTTCGAACCTGGATCCAAACTAGGTGAACCTGGACCCAAAGTAGTGGAACCTGGGTTGTTTTGGGTGATCGCTATTCTTCGGCGGTTCTTCGAGTCTTCTTGTGGCCAGTTGCGCGTGGAAACGCGTGAGTCATCCAATCATGATGATTGCGCTTGACCTCATCTGAGCAACCGGCGAGCCAACTCCAGGTTCTCAATTCTCAAGTCGCAACTGGGTCTCGAGCGCTGGTTCTGGGCGAGCAAAGCTTGTGCGTGAGCGGCATTGACTCGATGACTGGCAACTTGATGGTCGCGAGCAGTACGAGCGCCGCGTCTCGCTCTGGCGACAGACATCACCACACTTGCGTTCCCCTTTGCCCCCCACACACTTTAGATTAGACCCCCCAGTCAGGATAGAAGTCGTGGATAAGTTACGGCATACCAATCGGTGTATGGGTGCACAATGTGGTGTACAACACTCACATAAATGTGTGGATCTTGAAGGTGCAAAGAACGACTAGTTCACACGTCTCGAGATCGCAGATCCATGATATCAGCATATCTAGCACGAGCCAAAAGATCACGATATTAAGTTGCTGATGCACGTAAAATACCACTGCGGCGTCATGGCCATCTATGTTCTTATACCTCATGGGCAATCGATATCGTTCAAGTGCTGTGTTTCTTGGGCGAAATCCAGTCACTTCCAGATAGCGCGGATTTGCAGTTGATTTGGTGTGAACCGCCGTCCTCCTCATGTATTTGCCCTCGTTTATGCCATGTCGTCGTACAAGTTGATTGTTGCAGCTCTCGATCTCAATCAAACGTCATCTTGCCTGTGCAAAAGTGTTTACGAACAATTTTAGCTGCTGGAGTGGAATGAATGTCACCATCTCTCGAAAGACCCTATCTGTCGAATTACTGATAGTAATGTGACTATCATCGCGCTTTCATGATCTAGCATATGATTTCATGACGCGATCAATGAGGAGTGCAGTCGATGTAGGTGATGCAGCCGTTGATGCGTCGGTGCTTGCGTTCGTATTTCTCATATTTACGGTTTTTGCCTTTGCCTCGTGGAATCAAAAACAATCGCATAATAGACATCGTTATGGGTATAACTATACAAATAGATGCCAATGTACATCATAAATGTAAAGCTAGCCCTATATATCTGGATATTTACAAAAACGACACTAATTGCGTGGGCCTAACACATTTTTGTTTGTTTTATAGACATCACTATGAGTTTATCAGAGAAATAGCTGGCAAGGTACATCATAGCTGCAAAATTAGCCCTGCCTATCTGGATATCCATAAACGACACCAATTTCAGGGAGTTGGAAGCGAAGTGGTCAGAGAAGCCTTTGGCGCAAGGAGCTCCTTGCGAGGTGCACCCTTCGCATTAGCAGCAGCAAGGCAAGCGCGCACAGTCCACGCCATCAAGCACCAGCGCCGCCGCAGCAGCAGCCACACGCACAAACTCATTGCTTGTGTCATGGGGCAGGCTGCGAGCACAGAGCGCGGCAGCAGCAGCAGCAGCGATGAGCGCCAGTCGGCAGACCGCGGCTCGAGCAGTCGCTCAGACAGTTACCCGCCACGCTCGAGCGACACGAAGCGCGCCGCGTCATCAGGCGACGCGCGCGACAGCGGGAGCGACAGCGGCGATCGCGTGAGCAGCTTCATGTCTGGATTCGGTCGGTCGTCGTCGTCGGCTGGCTCGCCGTCGCTCATGTCGAAGCTCTTCTCTACCAAGCGTCCGTCGCTCCCAGATGCGTCACCGTCAGCACCAGCACATACAGAGGAGACTGTAGAGGCCCCGCCATCGCCAGCGCGTGCGCCGCCGAGTCCGCGACCGCTGGACTTTGACGACGACCCGTTCGCAGAAGAGCACTACGTCGTGTCGCCGCACTCGTCTGGCGCGTCGTCGCGTCGGTCGTCTGTTGTGATGTCGCCGCGCGCGTTCGAAGCGCTCGACGCCGAGTTCAAGCCGCCGACGCTCTCGCGCTTCCGGTCGCTCACAGGCCCAGCGCTCACGCGCGTGGACTCGAAAGCGCGCATTGCACGCATCCAGTCCAAGCACATCTCAGACTCATCGTCCGATGACGACGCGTCGCTCGACTCGTCCTCGGACGACGACATTGTCCAGGATGACGAGATCGAAGTGAATGACTGGCTCGACGAGCCAGAGGACGCGGTCTTTTCGCCCAAGACACCGGCAGCAGCGCGCCACAGCTCGTTCTCGTCGTCGACGTCGACTCTCCACGGCGCGCACTCGTCAAACTCGCTCACAGGCGGCCCGACGACCGGACGCTCGAGCGTCTCGAGCAGCTCAAACAGCATCTCAGTTGCGACGTGGCTCAGCTCACCGGACGACCAGGACTATGACATGGAAGACGACGACGAGCCTGTGCTGACGCAGTTCATGCAGGACAACATGCCCGTGTACGAAGTCATGAAGCAGGTCCAGCTCTTCCGGAACTTGAGCCAGAACCAGCAAGAGCAGGTCGTGCGCGCGCTCAAGCCGACAAAGTTCCAAGATGGCGAAGTGATCGTGCAGCAAGGCACGCGCGGCTCGCGGTTCTACATGATCGCAAAAGGCAACGCGGTCGTGACAAAGGCGACGAAGAACGCTCAAGGGCACGAACACGACCGAATGGTCACGCACTTGCACGCGGGGCACTACTTTGGCGAACTCGCGCTCATCTACGACGACCCGCGCACGGCGACTGTCCGCGCCGTCGGTGACGTCGAGCTCCTGTACTTGACGCAGGAGGACTTCCAGCGCATTGGGCAAGTGCACTTGAGCCTCATGCTCCAGCAAGTGCCGCTCCTCGCACGCTTATCGGCGCAGGACCAGGACAAAGTCCTGAGTCGCCTCAAGCCTGCGAACTTCAATGACGGCGAATACATTGTCGTCCAAGGCGAAGAAGGCACGCGGTTCTACATGATCACACGTGGCGAAGCGGTCGTGTCGGAGCGCGCGACGCGCACTGTCACGACTGCAGACGGCGCGACGGCGACGCAGAACTACGAGAAAGAGCTCACGCGGCTGTACGAAGGCCACGTGTTTGGCGAGATGTCGCTCATCTACAAAGAGCCGCGCACTGCGTCCGTGCGCGCTGTTGGTCCGGTCAAGTGCCTGTACTTGAGCAAAGAGGACTTTGACAAGTGCCTGCTCTCAGCGCCATTCCAGCGCTTCATCCAAGAGGCGTACGTTGAAAAGGCGACGCGCCGTGCGATGCGCTTGCGGCTACAGCAGCGCACGTCGACAACTGGCGGGAAAGACGGCAATGGCACGCCGACGCTCGGTCCAGCGCCAGCGCCGGCTGGCGATGCGAGCGCAACGCCAATGCTGCCGCCGCCAGCGCCGACGTCGCCAGCAAAGGCGACTGAGACGCGCAAGCTCGTGAAGCAGCGGCTAAAGAACGGCCAAAAGGTCGTGAACAAGTACGTGATCAAGGGCGACTTGGGCAAAGGCACGTTCGGTCGCGTGAAGCTCTGCCAGAGCGAAGAGGACAACAAGCTGTACGCTGTGAAAATCATGCACAAGACGTTCGTGCAGCGCATGGCTGGGAAAGAAGACCAGCTCCAGGACGTCCTGCGGCGCGAAGTCGCGATCATGAAGAAGCTCAACCACCGCAACGTCGTGAAGCTCGTGGAAGTGATCGACGACCCGTCGAGCGCGAAGATGTACCTCGTGCAGGAGTACGTCCAGCACAACCTCATGGAGGAGATCAAAGCCGCGAACGGCTTGAGCGAACCCGTGGCGCGTAAGTACATGCGCGATCTCTTGGCCGGTCTCCACTACCTCCACTTCCACAAAGTCATCCACCGCGACATCAAGCCCGAGAACATCCTCGTGAGCGCCGACGGCGTCGCCAAGATCGCGGACTTTGGCACGGCGCGCATGATCATGAACGAGAGCGAGACGCTGTCTGGCGCAAAGGGCACACCGGCGTTCATGGCGCCCGAGATGTTCAACATTGACGCGACGTACACGGGCCCGTCTGTCGACATCTGGTCGCTCGGTGCGACGCTGTACATGATGGTCATGGGCCACCCGCCGTGGCTCGCAGACAACGAGATCGTCTTAGCTGAGAAGGTCCAGCGCGACGAGCTCAAGTTCCCGAAAGAGCACGAGCGCACGATGGAGCCGCACTTGAAGAACCTCATCCAGCGCATGCTCACGAAAGACCCGAGCTTGCGGCCGTCGCTCAACGACTGCTTCAACCACGACTGGATCACAAAGGAAGGCAGCGAGCCGCTCGGCTTGAGCGCGCAGGAGAACGACTTGACCGTCTCGCTCGACGAGAGCGAGCGCGCGATCCAGAACATCCCCGAGCGCATTGACCAGAGTCTCTCGGACTCGCTCGCGCGCGCGCACTTACTCGTGAAGACGCGGCAGCAAGGCGCTGGCGTTGTCCGCACAAGCAGCGGCCATGCGCTCGGCCTCGGAACGCCCGTGTCGGGCCAATTGGAGAACCGCATCCCGACGTCTGCGTCGATTGCGTCGTCGACGTCGTCAACGAGTCCAAACCGGTCGTCGACCGAAGAGGTCTCGCGCGTGATCAACGCGTGGCGCTACCACAAGCGCGTGCACCTCATGGACGGCCACAAGGAGCTCTCGGCGCGCAGTCGCGAGCTCTTGCTCGAGCAAAAGCGCATGGCGTTCTCTGTTGACCGAGCGAAGGTCACAGAGATCATTCTCCCAGCGCCAGGGCCGAGTGCACGGAGCCGGTACCCGAGCTCGTCATCTGTGAACCCCAACTTCTCGACCACGTCGTCGAACTCGTCTGGTACGAGCTCCATGCCGCCGTCGCCACGTGCGCAGTCGTCGCCGAGTGTCTTTGCTGCCACCTCAGGTCGCTCGAACTCGGTCGACACGCACCCACTGCTGAAGAAGCGCAGCAGCGGCCGCATTCGCGACCCAGACTCGGGCAACCTCGAGGGCTTTGGCCGCACGTCGTTCACGTCCGTGACGCGGCTGTCGGACAGCATGCTCTCGACAACAGCGGCAGACGAGAGCGGCGAGCGCGACAGTCTGTCGTCGTCGAGCGATGCGAGCGCAGCTGCGGCAGCTGCACGCGACGTGCCGATGGACGCCGACTTGCTCAAGCGCTCGCTCTCGCGCAAGAAGGACTTTCTCATGGTCACGTCCGAGGTCTTTCGCGACGAAGACGGCGACTACCAGTCGCGCAAGATTCTCTTCCAAGCGCGCGACCACGACTTCTCGGTCGCTTCGCGCGTGCCACTGCACACCAAGAGCGGCCGGGAACTCGGTCGCGCGACGTCGTCGCAGACCAAGAGCAGCTCGCGCAAGTCGATCGGGAGCTCGCCGTTCAACAACAGCGGCGGGTCGCTCGGCTCGAACGCATCGGGGTCGCGCAAGTCGGGGAACGGCGACAGCAGCGCGGATGAGTTCAACATGGACGACCTCGACTGCGTGCAGGTGACCGAGGTCGACGACGAAGACGACGACGACGCAGAGCACCAGCATCGCCAACACAAGCCGCACTTGGGGCGTCTCGAGTCGCACGGCCGGCTGTCGTCGTCAGCCGATAGCGACAGTGACAACGACTCGGTCTACAGTGACGTCGAAGATGACGTCGATGTCGACGCGACGTTCGATGACCTCATCGGCACGCCGAACAATCTCGACATTGTCGGCGACGACGACGAGATCGCGCCGCTCGAGCCGCCGTCGCGCGGGTCGTCCGCGTCGAACTTGCTCGACTACCAGCCGCAGAAGATCGTCCAAGTGTACGTGAGCAGCAAGATTCGCGAGAACCTCACGCTCGGCATTCGCTCTGGCTACGCCGAAGCAAAGATGTCGCGGTCGTACATGGAGGACAAGAGCACGGGCATTGCGCAGTGCAACTTGACGCAGTACGACCCGGACCTCGCAGCGACGTACGAGTCGCTCGCGTTCTTTGGTGTCTACGACGGCCACAACGGCGACGACACGGCCGTGTGGCTCCAAAAGGAGCTCCACCACCTCTTCTTCTCGCACCCGGCGTTCTTGGACGAGCCCATGCGCGCGATCGCCGAAGTCTGCGACACATTTGACCGCGAGCTCCTCGATGCGCAGAACCGCAGTGTGCTCCCGAAGCGCAAGCGCACGATGGTGAACGGCGAGTTTGGCTTTGAAGAAGACGAAGAAGAGGTCGAAGAGATCTGCGACGAAGACGACATGGCGTGCCACCTCCAGCCGATCTCGTTCTCTGGTGCTGCGAGTGTCTTTGCGGTGCTTGCGAAGCGCGCGAAGCGCCAGCGCACCGACTCGAGTGGCAATGACGACAGTTGCAGTCCGCGTCTTCGCGACACGGTTGTCTGTCGCGACAGTGACGACGTCATTGTGACGCAGCACCGCGGCGACATTCCGATCCACCAGCCAGCTGCGAATGCAGTGAAGATCCCAGTCGACGGCGCAGACGACGATGACGAAAGCGACGACGACCGCGCGCCAGCGACGACGCTGTTTGTCGCGAACGTTGGCGACTGCCGCGCGGTGCTCTGCACAGCCGACGGACTCGCTGTTGAGCTTACGAAAGACCACAAAGCCGCGCTGCCTGAAGAGAAGGCGCGGATCGAAGCTGCCGGCGGGTTTGTCCACAACGGCCGCTTGGACGGCATCCTCGCGATCTCGCGCGGCTTTGGCGACCTTGCGCACAAGCAAGACGGCCACCTCATCGCAACGCCCGACATCTACGAGCGCAAGATCGGACCCGAGGACGAGTTCCTCTTGCTCGCGAGCGACGGACTTTTTGACGTCCTCTCGTCGCAGCAGAGCGTGAACTTTATCCGGCGGAAGCTCCTCACGCACGGCGACGTGCAGCTCGCGGCACAGGAGATCCTCTTGAAAGCGCAGCAGTACTTTGCGCACGACAACATCAGCGTCATGATCGTGGCGCTCAACCAAGAGCCGAGCGCGCTTGTAAGTTAGTTCACCTCCGTCCGTCTCTCTGTCTCTCTACCTAGCTAGCTCTCTCTCTGTTAGTCTGTTAGTGTGTCTAGTGGCGCTGGATAAATACGAAGACGCGTTGTACGATGAAGCGACTCGAGACTCTAGCTGTGGCAGTCTGGGACTGTAGGATGAGCGTGCGCGTGTGTGTGGCAGTGGCTCTGGTCTTCCAATGGACCAGCGCTCTTGACTGACTGACCTCTGCTGGCGCGCATCACACGTTGCGCGTGAGTCCCAATCGATGCACATCGTACTGCTGGCGCTGCTGCTGATTGTCGTCGTCGCTCTCCAACATGTCGAACGCGTCGTCTTCCTCATCATCATCATCATCGTCACTGTCGTCACTGTCGCTCCAGCCGTCGTCGTCCTCTTCTTGCAAGTATGCGTCCAAACCGCGCGCTTGACCACTGCTTCGTGTGCTCGCAGCGCTCGACGTGCTGCTCAGTGCTGCTGCTGTGCGGTCGCAGCCATAGTCGGAGCCACCGCCAGTGCCGACGCCGTAGTACGGATCGTGCTCGTCTGCGAGCCGGAGCTTGTCGCGAAAGTCCTTCTCGTCGATGCTGTCGTCAAAGAGCGAGCCGCGCGACGAGCGCGACGAGTGCTCCTGGATCGTCTGGAGCGTCATGGCGCCAGGGTCCTGGAGCCGACTGCTCCGCGGCGTCGAGAGCTCGCGAAGGAGACTTGGGATCGTGTCGCCGTACGCGCCAGGGATGCCTTTGTACCTCACGCTCTCGGTCGTGAGGAAGTTCCGGAGCTGCACGACAAAGTAGTTGGCAATGATGCGGCAGTTGAGCTTGTAGCCGCTCGTGGCCATGGCCAAGAGGCCGTGGAGGTACGTCTGGAAGCGCTCAGCGCGGCTTTTCACGACTGCAGGACTCGTCGAGCCCCAGAGACGTTTGCCTGGGAAGTGCGGCTCGAGCTTCTGCATGTCGTGCATCACGGAAGCGCAGTAGTGGCAGTGCGGCGACTGGAACGGCTTCAGGAGCTCTTCGCGCAAGAGCCGGAACGTCGAGTAGCGCCGCGAGACTTGCCAGATCATGCCGGTCCGGACGTTCTCGACGACAATGTCGTACTCTGTGTGCGTCCCTGGCGACGCCATGGACGTGTACGTGAGGATGGACGACTCGCGCGGCGTGATCGAGTGGAGGAGGAAGCCGCTGAGGTTGTTCAGCTTCGCTGCTTGCTTTGCGAGACCGTAGTGCTTGAGCTTGATGCGCCGCGCGCGCTTCTGCTTCTTCTGGTGCACTGCGTGCTTGTACTGCGAGCTGTCGATCGGCAAGTAGTCGGGGTCATGCTCGTGAATGAGCTGCTGTGTCTGATGCGGCGATGGCTGTGCGATCGCACTATGACCGCGCCGTCGCGATGCTGCTTCGTGGCGCGCGAGCGACGGCGAGATGCTGCGGAACGCGTCGTCGTGAGATCTGCTGCTGTGTGACTGGTTGCTCGTACGGCTGTGCCGCCGACTGCTGCTGCTGCTAACGCTACTGATGGTACTGACACTACTGAGGTCGCTCATGCGCGTGCTGCTCGTGACAGTACTCGCTGTGCTGCTCGTGCTCTCGCGCAAGTCGGGCGTCTGATGATGGCGCTTTGCAGCGCGCATGTACTTGGCGTAACTCCTTGCTGCGGCCGACGATGATGCTAACGATGTCGTCATGATGGATGATGTCTCGTACATTGAGGGAGAGGACGGTTTGAGCGCGAAGGTGCTGGGGCTGTGGTCAAGTTGGTGGTGGTGCTGCTGCTGCTGCTGCTGAATCTGGTTGGTCATGCGCCGCGCATCAGTCGCGTGGCGCGCCATAGCGTGGAGAGTTTCGAGTGAGGGCGTGCTCGGTCTGGTCGTGGGCGCTGGCGCTGGTGTGGCGCTGGGAGCCCTCACCACTCGCGGCATGTGTCGCTGACGCAGAGGCGCCAGCTGGAGGAAAGCCGGGAAGAGGAGCGCGCGATGGCGGCGGTCCCAGTCGACAAAGACAACGAGCGTGCGGGCGTAGAAGCGGCGCAGTCACGCGCGTGTGTGAGAGAGCTGAGCTGATGTGCGTGAACGTGCTCGCGGCTGCTGTCTCCTGCTGTCTGTTGTTGAGCAGCTCTGTATGAGCGCCTGATGCTGCCGCTGCAGCTGTGTGCGGTGATGATGATTGGGAGTGTGCGCGCAGGTGGTTTGTGTGACTGTGCGACCTCGGCAGAGAGCGACGCGACTGGCCGGCTGCTGTGCCGAGCCAGTTGGATCGCTGGCCCCAGCCGGACCGCGCGCTGGACTCTGTCATAGCGTTGTCCAGTAAAAGAGGCGAATGCGAGTGTCCAACACTGGACGGGCGAAGCGCGCTCGCTGGCTAGATCTGTTCTCTCTCTGTCACGCGCATCCTTGGTCCCATCACGCGTGAACATCAGACTAAGACCTTTGTTTTGTCACTATCTCCTCTTTCGACCTGCATACTTTGTTCCAGTCATATCACTCTGATACTCACGACCACTGTGGTCAGAACAAGTCCCGTCAGGGCTGGGGCCAATCGTGACGTCCAGTGACATGTGGTTACACTCTCTTGCGTTGTTGCACTCTTTCATGGTCTGGTCTTGGTCACGACTGCTGCAACGACTGCTGCAACGAGTGTTGTAACAAGAGCGAGAGCCCATGAGAGAGTATGGGCAACAGAGAGGAAGGAACGCTTGAGCACGATGTTCATGCTGTGTGGGGTCACGCTCACGCGAGCCTGTGTGACTGCGAGCGCATGCACGTCGTCAGCTTGTTGTTTCAGACGTCGGCGGCAGTGTCAGTCATGATGTAAAAAGCCGGCGACAGATCGCTGATGGCGCGATTGACGCTTTGACCGCTTTGACATCCGCGTTATGTGTCGTCGGAGCGACGCACGCGAGCGCGCACGACTGACCGACTCGTCGACTCATTGATCAGTTGATATCGTCTGGGCATGCAAACCGATCCTGCTGCTTTGGTTTGCTTTGCCAGGCACAATGCAAAGGACAGCCAGACAGTTTGGAGCAGCAAGCTAATGCACGAACGACTGTGTGGTGACGACTACGAAGAATGGCGCGCGAACGAGCGTGATCTCGCGACGCGTTGTCGCGCGCAGCTGACGTCAATGTGGACGGGCGACGTTGCCGTGCAATGCGCATCTTGCACGAGTGCACCATTCAGCAAACTCGCCATGATTCAGTGCATCATCTAGTAGAGGTTTCTAGCAAGCATTGACCATCGAATTTGATGCTGTGTTTTTGATCAAAATCAACAGGTCGTAGCTTTTCAAATTTGAAATGTATACCAAAAATCGTACCTTGTTGGCCGTACACTGTACACTGCGTATGCAGTTTCGAGCCACTCATTATGCAGTTTCCCCTTCGCTCGCTCCTCAAGCGCTCGAGACGATGGCAAAGCGCTCGCTTGACGCGCTTGATGATGTCGACATCGGCGTCGATGCTGCGAGCAATACAGCGCCGCTCGAGCCTGCACCAGTCGCACTCGCGGATGTCGCTGCAGGCGCCTCGCTTTTGCAACCTTCTGCAGACGCTAGCGCGGACCACGCAGCAGCAACAGCAGCCGCAGCAGCGATCGCGGCATCCGCTGCAGCAGACGCAGCAGCAGCCGTGATCGCAGCGACAGCAACGCCAATGGACGTCGTGAATGGTGCAGACGGAGAAGCGACGAACCCAATGACAATGCCGTTCAAGTTCAGTCGGAGCAAGCGCCCGAAGAAAGGGCACATCTTCCTCACGAACGAGCAGCGCCAAGCCGTGTGCATCCGCGCTGCGACAGAGAAGACGACGCAGTCACAGCTCTGCGTCTGGGCGCGCGAGGAGTTCCAGCTCTCGGGGCCACTGAATCAGAGCACGATCTCGCGCATCCTCGCAGACAAGGACAAGTACATCGCGATCGAAGGGAACAACTTGAACCAGAAGCGCCGAACGCACGTCGAGCACCCAGAGCTCGAGAGCGCGCTCTCGCACTGGCTCCTCGTCTCGAGCCACACGGCGCCGCGTATCCAAGGCGACTTGATCAAAGAGAAAGGTCGCGTCTTCGCGCGCTTGCTCGGCGTCGAGAACAAGATCTCGTTCTCGAACGGATGGCTCACGGGCTTTAAGAAACGCCACGCCATGCTCCTCGCTGCGACCGACGCGACTGGATCCTCTGCGCCGTTGTCGCTAGCAGCAGCTGCTGCGATCACTGCGCCGACGATGCCAGGCAATGACAGCACTGGCGACGTCATTGACGCGACGACTGGTGTCAGCGCCGTGGACTTTGGGCTCTGGACGATCCAGCAGATCGCGCAAGAGTACCACGCGCGCGACATCTTTAACGTCGACGAGACTGGTCTGTTCTACGCCATGATGCCAGAGAAAGCAGTGCGCCGTGGCCCCAGTACGAGCGCTAGCACTAGCTCTAGTACGAGTGCTGGCTCGAGCACGAGTGCGAGTACAAAGACTGCGAATGGCGCGCCACCAATGACACCAAAGGCGCCGAAAGAGAAGCTCACGCTGCTGCTCGCAGTGAACGCCGATGGGAGCGAGCGCTTTGATCCGATCTTCCTCGGTCGGTCCAAGACGTTGGCGCGCGAGTCCCCAGGCGTCGCTGGCATTGCGACGCGCAAGGAGCAGCTCCAGCTCCAGCTGCAGCTCCAGTTCTCAAAGAAAGAGACTGACGTGCCGTTCCACTACTGCTACAGCGCGCGGCCGTGGCTGAACGCCGTCGTGTTCCAGCGCTGGCTCAACACGCTCAACTCGCACATGAAGATCGCTGGACGCCACATTCTCTTGCTGCTTGACGACGCACCGTCGCACGTCACGCGCGGCCTCAAGCTCACGAACGTGCGCGTCGTGTCGATGCCACTTGGCTTGGCGCAGCCACTGGACTTGGGCATCACACTCGCGTTCAAGCGGCGGTACCGCAAGCGCCAGATGGTCCACGCGCTCGACCGCCTCGAAGCTGGCGACGTCGACATCTACAGCGTCGACGAAGCACAGGCGATGAAGTGGGTCCGCGCCGCGTGGCATGACGTCCCAAAAGACGTCGTTGTCCACAGCTGGCTCCAGTCGCACGTGTTTGGCGACCCGCTCGTGGCGCCACCAGACGAGCCCGTGGCGCTGCCAGACGAAGCCGAAGACGCGATTGACCTCGCGATCAAAGACATCTCGTACAAGCTCCCAGTGAAGCGCGCGATGGCGCTCAAAGAGATCTTGAGTCCGCCAGACGAGTGCGACGACCTCCACTTTGTCGCGGCGACAGAAGCTGACTTCCTCGCAGTTAAAGACGAGCTCGCAGCGCCGTGGTCGTCCAGCAGCAGCAGCAGCAACAGCGCAAGTACGAGTCGTCATGGCTCGATGAGCAGCAACGCCAGTGCGATCGACGACGTCAGCATCGGTGGCGACCAGCGCATGCGCGCTTACCCCAGTGCACCAGTCATGCCAGGTACGCTAGAGAATACTGGCGAGAGCAGCACTGGCATGACCAGTATGCTCACACTTCCACGCGACGACTCGCAGCTCCCAGACGATGAGCTGCTCGTGTACGTGCAGAAGCTCGTGCCGAACCTCGAGCGTCTCGGCTGCGACGAGCGCACGATCCAAGCGCTGCGCGACGTGCGGCAGACGCTCAAGCAGCGCGCGTCAAAGCCCAAAGTCGTTGCGTCGACTGCGACGGATATGACCGCGATGTTCTAGGACGTTTCGATCGCGTCTCGAGTAGATGGGACTATGATGTGAATACTAAGAGCGTCCTACAGCTGGGGACAGCATCACCATCTAGTCCGCAAATGGTGGACACCTAGTCTTCATGCACTGCTTCTACCTCTCGCACTCGCTCGCAATCGCTTTTACCAACTTGCCTGTCGAGCCTTTACACGTCGGGACTGAGCGAGATCTGCCGGTTCAGCGGACTCTCGCGCGAGATCGCAGTCTGCAAGATGCCTTTCTTCTGGTACACTTCGACGAAGCTCACGAGGTCTGGATACACGGGCGTCGTCTCGGTCACTTCGGCTGGTGGGACGATCGAGTACGCGCCAGAGGGCAAGTGGTGGATCAAGTTGTGCGCAAAGCGCGGGATCATCGTGCCGTTTGGACCGCCAGGGTCGAGGCGCTTGATGAACGACGCGCAGTAGCACTTCTTTGTCGAGCTGTAGCGAATGAGGAAGCTCCCGGCGCGCAAGTTGCGCTGCAGCAGCATCTGCGACTCGTCGCGCTCGATCGCGCCGTGGAAGAAGCTCTCGAGGCCTTCGGACCGGAGACTACTGAGGCGCCGCGCGAGCTGGAACTTCTCGTCCGCGACGTACTTGCCCACGAGCTTGATGCACTCGTCACCGCGCGCTTGCTGCCATCGCAAGAGCGTAAGAGACGCATTGTACGACGGTCATGAGGTGGAGCGAGAGCACCAGGAGATAGGAACGAGGGCAGACGACGACGCACCGTCAAGTGGTTGCACATGTGGCGCACAATGTAGATGCGCGTCTTGCGCTGCTGTACTTCGCTCGGCGGCAAGTGCTGCTGGTCGCCTGACGACTCGAGACCAAAGCTAGTGTGGTGCAGGACGACAGCCACAGAACACTCAGTCAGCTCCGACATACTCAGACCCAGAGACTAGCACAGAGCTGCACTAGCCAGCAGCGACGCATGATTGAACGCACTCGAGGTTCACAAAGTCGTTCCGGTTCGCGTGGACAACTGCGTCGTACTCGCGCGCGGCCCAGAGTCCAATGCGCTCGTGGCCGTTCGCTGCGTCGACAAAGAACGCGCCCGCAGTCGAGACATCCTGGACCCAGTCGAGCACGGACGAGTGGAACGGCCGGAGGTTCCCGTCTGCGCCGACAAACAGGAGCGACCCAAACGACGACGCGATCTCCTGCTGCTCGTACACACTCCAGCTCAAGATCGACGCGACGATCGCGAGCGAGAACGGCTCGAACGCCGCGCAGAGGATCTCAAGCACCGGTCGGATCGAGTCCTGCGTCATTTGGCACACAAGGTAGGTCCGTGAGTCTGTCAACAAGTCAGTCAGCCAGTCATGTACTTGGCCGTACCTTGTACGCCACTTCGTCAAAGTGGCTGTCAAAGAACTGGCGAAAGTACCCGCCCATGCCGATTGGGAGTGACGCGAGGTGGTCGACCGCCAGACGCTTCTCTTCGATCGCTTGGACAATGTTCACTGCGTAGAGGAACAGTCCCTCTGATCGCTTCACGATCATGCTCACTTGCTCGGGCGAGAGCTTCGTCGCACGAGTAGCACTTGAGGACATCGTTGCAGCATCAGCCACCGGCAAGACACTGATCGACGGCGATCGCATCCGGAGGAACTTGGTCGCTGACGCTGGTGCTGGCGACCCATCGGCTTGGACGACAGATGGTGCTGCGCTTTGCGGCGCGCCGAGGATCTTCTCGACGTAGCTCTGGATGTCCTGTTCGTTCTCTTGGACGTACGTGTCGAGGACAATGCTCGGCGTGTGGCCCTGGAGCTTCGCTGTGATCTCTGGGTCCGTGCGACTCAGCAACACGACGCGCACCCAGTTCGGCAAGCGCGCAACGAGCGACGAGAGCGCCGAGACAAGCGACTCGCTCGCATCTGCGCTGCTGTAGCCACCAATGCTCGTGCCAGACGACCGCGAGAGACTGCGACGACTCAATGACGGCGACAGGTCCTGACCACCGCGACTCGCTGCGAGGTGCTCGAGTCCGTCAATGAGGAGCACAAGTGGCTTTGCAGACTGCGGCCTCGCGATCTCGTTCAGCGGCTCAACGAGCAAGCGCGTGACGAGCGCGTTGAAGCTCGAGACCGGAACGATCTCTTCAAGTGGCTCGCGCGACTGGAGGAACGCTGCGTACTCCTTCAGCTGCGTCGTGAGCTGGTACGCGAGCGAGAGCACGCAGCGGCGCGAGTTCTGCGTCTGCTCGTCGTCTTGGAGCGCAAAGTGGAACGCTTTGATCTCCGGAATGAGTTGCACCATGCGCGCCGCGAGCGCCGTCTTGCCAGACCCGATCGGCCCCGCGACCCAAAACACTTGCGACGCACTTGGCGACGCGATCCAGTGCTCGAGCTTTGCAAAGAGCCACTCGCGGCCAGCGAAGCGGCTCGTGAGCTTGCTGATCTGCTGCTGGAACGACAGCGGCGAGAGGATCGACGCCAAGCGCGCTTGCTGCCCTTCGTGGTCGAGCTTGCCCTTGAGCGCCGTCACGAGCTGCTCGAGCCGGAGACTGTAGCGCACAGTGTTGATCGCCGCCGAGTCCACGAGCCGCCGCGCACTGTCGCCTGCTTCGTACAGCAGACTGTCGGAGAGGTCGAGCCACTGGATGCGGCAGATCGAGAGCGGGATCTCGCACGGACGCACCATGAGCGGCACGAAGCCAATGCCAGCGGCCATTGCAGCTGAGATGTCGTTCAAGCACACGCCACTCGGACGTCCAACGCTCTCGGGCGTCACGAGCAAGATCATCTTGCCGTTCTTCTCGGCCGCGGCCCACGCAAGCGCTTCTTCGTGCGCCGCGGCGTTCGCATCGACACTCTCGAGCGACTCGGTCGCAGGCGGCAACGGCGGCGGGAAGACTGCGAACCCGAGCGCCCTGAGGTCGTCGTAGAGCTGCTTCGCGAGGACGTAGCAGCTGTCGTCAAAGCTGAACATGTACCGCGTCGCGAGCGCCTGTGCATCCTTCGCGTCGTCGATAGCCGTGCTGTTGCTGGTGTCAGCGGCTGCTGGCGTGTCGACTGCGCCACTCGAATCCTCGTGATGAAGCGGCGACGCTGGACTCGAGTCGAGCGACCGCGCCGAGTCGAAGCTCGTCTGAGCGAGCAAGCGACGGAGACTCTGGCCGCGCGAGTCGCGCGTGGGGCGCATCGCATCAAAGCTCGAGGCAAAGAGTCCGAGGTTCTCAACACCTGCGACTGCTGGGACGCCGTACGCACTCACCGTGTCGAACTACATCGAACGTAGCGAGCCATAGCGTTCGGTCAGAATGACAAAACATACCGCCAACCAGGACGACAGAAGTCAACGCCTAGTGCCAAGTGCCGCTCGTACCAGCTCGAGCATAGCAAACAATCGCTCGCACTTGCGCTCGAACGCAGCGCTATGGACGTGATCCTTCATGAGGTCGAGCCACTCGTGGCTCTTGGGGTCGAGCGCCAAGTGCGCAGCGTCTGTTGGGACGCAGTCGCGCAAGTCAAAGAACGGGAGCATACTGATCGACGGCGGCGGCTCGCTCTCGGCCACGAGCACTGGGAAGATGCTCAAGCGGTTCTGCCCGGCGCGCGCGATCTCATTCAAGCAGTAGCCGTCGGGTCGGCGCAGTGCATGCGGCGTCATGAGCAAGAGCACGCGACCGTCTTGCTGCGCTTCTTTCACCCACGTGAGCGCGCCGTTGATGCCATCTTCCCAGTCGATCCCAGCCGAGAGCTTCTCAATGTCGACCCACACAGAGTGGCCGCGCTGCTGCACTGTGTAGCGATAGACAGATACTTGTGAGGTGTCGTATGTGTAGAGCTAGAGGCGATCCTAGTGGTATACGTACATGCGTGTTTGAGGTGGAACGCCACTTGCTGGTAGCGGTCGTGTCCGTCTGCAGGATGCAAGTGTGTGTGTGAGAGAGAGAGAGAGAGAGAGAGGCAGGCAAGTGTGAGGCTCTTGTGTGTATGTACGTACAGATAGAAAGCTACGTGAACGTACACGAGAGGAAGATCTTGAGCTGCGATGTGGGCTTGTACACGAGCGAGTAGCCATGCTGGTGCGACGCGCCGCTGGTGCTACTGGTGTTGCTGTCATTCTCGCTGTTGCTCGCTGCGTTCTGCGCAAAGTGCATGCCTGTAGTATGGGCTGCGATGCACACAGGGCAGTCGCCAGGGTCGCATTTCGCGTCGCTCATTGCTCCTGGTGTCACGGACGCTGCCACCGCACACGGAGGTGTCGAGGCAGTTCGTGGTAGATCGTCTGCCATGAGCCGATTGCCGTGTTGAAGCCTTTGTAGACGAGCATACATTTTTCAAGGTATTTGCGTCATCAAAAACAACAGTATACACTATATACAATTGAAATGTGAATGTGCTATTCTTTATTGCTAGTACGAGATCCAAGAGTTCACTCGCGCCAAGCTGCTTTGCTCTTGAAACGACTGCCACAGAGCTTTGATGTCTTGGAGCATGACTATTCACTCATGATCATCGATGTCCGCTCAAGCACATGCCGTCCAAGTGTGTCTTCCTTGCGCTCATGTGCTCGCTCGCACCCTTTCGTCGCACTTGAAGTCGCTCGCTGACTCCTCGCCTTCAGTCTGCGCGCGCAGATGGCGTGAAGAAAATCCACAGGCTGCTCTCGTCGCCGTCGTTGGCTGCTCGTCGTCGCAGATCCGATGTGCACGCGAGTTGCTATCTCTTGACAGTGCAGCACGGACGTGTGACTTGTTGTGCTCTCAATGACGCTCCTGCTGTTCGATCTCCTCCATCGATCAGGCGAGCAAGGCAAACGAATGCATGAATGAACACAAGCTGCGCCTGCTCCAATGCATGACCCAGACAGACAGGAGCTACTTGCATTGCACCACTCGTGAAATGCAAGACAAGAGCGCAATGCTCGGTCGTGCACAGCATCTTGCTCTGGCGATCGTCGTGCCTTGCGCCAGAAACGAGCCGGTTTTGTCTGTTTATCGGTCGTCAAAAGAGTCGGAAACTCGCCGGCTGTGTATACAAAGATCAAGTGTCACGTGACCCGCCCTTACTGTCCGCACTCACTCGCTCGCAAGCACTTGAGCTCGCGCCGTCGCGACGACGCCCAAGCGACCGACCAGCAGAGTCCGCAAGGCATCACTTTGAAGACGACGACGACGAGAATGGCGATGGTCCGCACTGCAGCGCTCCTCATGGCGCTCTTCGCGCTCGTCGCGAGCATTCACGCAGGTAGGTGCTCGCATCTGTCTCTCTGCTGTATGAAAATTGAGGAGCATGTTGGGCATTGGCGCTGACTCGCGACTGGTGCATCTCGCTTCACTATGATAGAACACGCAGCTGAGACAGCGTCTGGCAAGATCACACCGTCGCCGGGACTTGTCGAAGCAGTCGCGAGCGGCGAGATGACGATGCCGCCTGCGTTCACTGCGACGCCCGTTGACGCCCAGCTGAATGACTTCACGTCTGGGAGCACCGACGCGACGCCTACAGCAACGACGACTACGACCACAAAAGTCGTGACTGCTGCTCCCGTAGCGACGACAACGACAGCGCCAAAGCCCAAGAACTCGGGCGAGACCGCTGTCGACACGTTCCAGAGCTCGACGTCGATCGCAAATGGCAAGTCGAGCTCGTCATCTGGGACGCTCATTGGACTCATTGGCGGCGTCGCATGCGTCGCAGCGATCGTCGTCGCCGTCGTGTACAAGAAGAAGGCGCGGAGCAACAGCAACGACGACGACGACACGCCGCGCCAGCAGCCGAGCCACACGACGACGTGTTCGTTCGAGAACGCCGACTACACGCCTGGCAACGGCTCGATTGACGGCATGCTCCAGGACGACCGCGCAATGGCCGAGAGCATTGCAATGATGCCGATCTTCTCGGCCGCTGACCGCATGGATATGAGCGGCGGCATCGTGCGCCTCTCGTCGCCGTTTGGTGCGACTGGCGTGCGCATTAGCTCACCTGGCGGTCGCGGCGGCTCTTCGACAGACGACATGGCGTTCCACGCTGACCCGAACTCGCAGCGGAGCAACGGCGCGCTGGATGCGCGCAGCACCGGGAGCTCGTCCGCGCACACGATCGTGCATATCAAGCCAGAAGCAGGGCTCTGAGCGAGTCGCCTGTGGGTTGTGGTAGTGTCGTTGTCGATAACAGAGACGCTGTCATGTATGAAGAATATCACCTTCTGAGAAGACTGTCAACACTGTCGAAGGCATGTGGCTCCAACTGGGATGCCTTGGTCGAGTCTCTGCTGAGCTCTTTCTCAATCGCTTGCTCTCTATTGCTCTGTCGCCTGGGCGAACGAGGTCGTGAGGCGCTTCTGCGCCAACTTGTCTGCAAGCAGCACGACCGACTTGTCGCCGATCCACACTGGCAGCGCCTCGATCGCCGCATGTGCCGTCGCTGGCATCATCAGCGCTGGACCCGTGCCGCTCAACTCGCGCATGTGCGTCACGTGCGCTTGGAAGTCGGTGGTGAAGCTCTCGAGCGCGTGCGCTTGGCCGTTTGCAGACGTTGGCGTTGAGAGAATGCGCGCGACGTCGGCGTCAGACGCTTTGACTGTGCGCTTTGTCACGAACGGGAGCACGCGCGCGAGTCCTTCCTCTGCGAGACGGAAGATCAGTCGGTCGCCTGCCTGCACGCGCGCAAACACGCGCACGCCCGTGTTGAGGATCTAGCACCGACAGCCAAACAGTCAGTCGCCATTGACAGTGAGTGTTCGAGCCCGAAGTCGGTGAGCGCAGGACAATCAGAGGCAGTACCTTGAGTGCGCGGCCAGCGAGACACGCGGCTTGCACGCCTGGGTTCACGAGACACACAGAGATCGCGCCGTCCGAGCGCGCAAAGAGATGCTCCTGCGAACAGAGAGAGAGTGTGAGAGTGAGCTCGGCTATCGCAACGTCACCAGCAAGAGGAGTCCATTTGACTGAGAGCCTCACGTGTGGAAAGTGGTCCTTGATGCCGTAGAACGCGTGGATGTGGTCCCAGTGGTCGGTCCGGAGCTTCGCGTATTGGTGCAAGTCCACTTGGTCACCAAGCGCCTCCTGCTCCTTTGCTCGCAGCGCTGCCGCTTCGACGCGGCGCTTGGCTTTCTCCGACATTGGCCAGCGCCGCGTCTTGGGCAGCAGCGCACCCGTTGTATCAGCTGCTTGCGCTTGCGTCTTCCGCGCGCGCTTGGCGCTCCGAGCCGCGTCTTCAAACGACGGAAGACCAGTTTGGCGCTCGCCACCAGGGAGGTCGCGCGTCTTGCGCAGGAGCGTGACGAAGAAGCCGCCAGTGTTCTGGTCGCTCGGGAACAGCCGCATGCAGTGGCGAAGTCCTGCTGCCTCAGACGATGCAGCGTCTGGTGGGAACATCGACAGCGGGATCCGCTCGCCGCGCAGGTTCTCTGGGACGCTCGCGTAGTCCTCGAACCAGACCATCTCAGTTTGCTTGACATCGCGCGACTGGTACGCGACTTGCCACGTCTCGAGCCCTTGACGGCGCACTAGTCCTGGGAGTTGCTCTGACGCATCGACGATCTCCAGCGCGCCGTCTGCGCGCCGCAAGAGCTCTGCGACGACCTAGTGCGATCGATACAAGCGCAACATGGCCAGTCAAGTAAGTCAGGAGGCTCTTGGTGGCTCAAAAGACAGAGCTGCGTGAGTCTAGAGACACCACACGATTGACGCACCGACTCGTTCTCGATCGGATTGAGCGAGCAGGTCGAGTAGACCATGAGCCCGCCAGGCTTGAGCAGTGCTGCGGCACGGAGTGCGAGCTCGAGCTGGACTCTATAGAGCGTGAGCGGACTCCCGAGCGCCCACTGGCGCCAGAGGTTCTTGTTCTTTCGGATCGTGCCGTCGCCGGAGCACGGGACGTCGCAGAGGACGCGGTCAAAGACGTTCGTCTCGCGCAAGTCACCAGAGCCTCCGTCGTCGTCGTACAGTCCTGGGAACGCCTGGCCGTTGTGGCACGTGACGACTGCGTTGTCAAAGCCGAGTCGCTGGAGCTGGTGCACGAGCAAGTGACCGCGCTTCTCGTTCGCGTCGTTCGCGACAATGAAGCCACTGGCTCTAGCCGTTGGCTGCTGCTGCGATGACGCCGTCATAGCCGAGCGCTCGTACAGCTCTTCCATCACTTGTTTCGTCTTGGAGCCTGGTGCCGCGCAGAGGTCAAGCACGCGGTGCTCGTGCTGCACGTCAAGCAGCAGCGCTGGGATCATGCTCACAGCTTCTTGGCGACTGATGTTGCCTTCAGCTGCGTGGTGCACGAGGAAGTCACGGAACGCCTGCACTTCTGGGTGCTCGCGACCTAGCGCCACCACATCCATGAGTCCCACAGCCAACCAGTCGCAGCAGTACTCGTGTGTCATAGAGAACGCACCTAGTTTCGCAAAGTCGTTGCGTCCGCAGTCGAGTTGCCACGCACTCTTGGCGAACGGGTACCACGGAAGCTCACTGCGTCAAGAGCAGTCGCACAGTCAGTGACTCAGTCGATGCAGATAGGTAGACACTGACCGTATGCTTGGAAGCGCTGGTACGTACGCGGGTGGTGACAGTGGCTTGCCGTCGTGCGTGATGCTCGTGAACAGCGCTGGGAACTCGTGCTGAAGACGGTGCTTGATCCTGCTCCCAGTGCAGCAACCACCAAACAGAGATGATGCGCTCGTGAGTAATAATGCATATGACAAGAGTCTGCATCAGCGTGGCTGTGTTCGTACAGCTCAGCTGCGCTCGACGTCGGGTTCACGCGAAAGCACACAGGCAGCGGCGCTTCGAGCGTCGCTTTGATCGCATCGAGCTCATCTGCGCGGAACACGCCTTGCCGCTGATAGCACAGACACACGCAGACAGAACTGTCAGTCTCATGAGTGAGTAAGTGGACACTCTCGACACATTGACACACATCAATTGGCATTGGGGTCGCACCAGATAGTACTGGGCAAACGGCAGCTCTTCGAGCGGTACTGGCGATGGCGCAACTCTCTCAGCAGCCGTGCTCATTGCGTGTGTCGTTATGAGTGCACGCGTTGGTCGTCGCACAGAGGTAGCAGAGGCAGTCAACAAACAGAGACGACGAGCGCAAGGAACAGCTCGTAGCATTCGTCTCAATCGCGCATTGGCTGGCTGACGCATTGGAAAGGACTGTAATCACTTCCGTATTACCGACAATCTATTTGTTAGAAGAGTGAAGAGCACCGCCGTATCTCCCTTACTACCGACATGCACTACATTCCAATGTGTTAGAAGCGACAACGCACTGCATTTCAATTTGTTAGAAAGGATATAGGAGTATCAGAAGCATCTCGCCATCTCGCCATCTCGCCATCTCGCCCAACTGCGACGTTATGCTCATGCTCACGTTCTCGCATGCTGGGCGTGCTCGCGCTCTGGCTCACTGCACGACTCACTACTTCTGCGGCAGGGTCCGGAGAATGCGGAGTGAAAACACGACGAGCAGCGCGACCTTGGCGACCTCTGCAAGCACGTACGCGATGTGGAACGCTGGCGACGGCTTTGTGTGCGTCTTGACGTTCGTGCGGATCTCGCTGAAGATCATCTTCTGGTGGAATGTCAGACTGTCGTCCTCTTGGCTCTTGAGCGCGTCGTAGAGCGCAAACTCACCGCTGAGCTCGAGCTTTGGGTAGAGCAGCGCAACTTGCGTCCCGAGCACGATGGTGAGCACAACGAGCACGATCGAGCCGTCGCGTGGCGAGAAGTGCGGCGCACCGACGAGCTGCACGAGCCAGAGACCGGCGCAGAGTGCGACTTCGACTGCGTTCAACGCAGCAAAGACTGTGCGGCCGACGTCGAGACCGAGGTGGCGTGGCACGAACGGCGCTTTGAACTTGACCCACGCCTCGAGGAACGAGATCGCGAGCACGAAGCCGAGCCAGAGCAGCGACAGCAGCACGCTCGCTGCATCCTTTGGGAACGCGTCGTTGCGCGCGAGCAGCGCAAACGCGACGCTGACTGCGCCGTATACGCCGGCGAGTGCCAGGAGGTGTTTCGCGACCATTGATTCTTGTGCTTTGAGCTTTGAGCTTGAGCGGCGCTTTTGCAAAATGAGACCTTGATACAAAACCACACACATGGAAGTCACCATGAGTCACCCAGCTACACGACGTGTGGTCCTCAGTCCTCGCGAGCGCGAGCGACGTCTTCATCCTTTCAATCTCGTGCAGTTCACTCATCCTGTAGGTGTCCTCCTACTGGTCCTGCTCAAGTACACACACTAAGGTGCCGCAGATCGAGAGGATGGTGAGGGCTTGGCAACAGCAGAGGCACTTGACGTTGCGCACGTGAGCTTTGCACTCGAGCTCCTAGGACTTGTATCGATGCTGGAGGAACCCGTCCAAGCTCCGGAACTTTGCTTCAAGTCCTTTTGCGATCTACAAGCATCGACAGAGGCACAGCACGACCTGTCAGTGCACATCGACATGACGTGCGAGTTCGTTGACAGTCGCAATGACACTCACGTACCTCGACGCCTTTGCGCGCGTCTCGCGCAGCAGGCAGCAGCACTTGGTACCAGAACGACAAGTCGACGCCATCAAGCACGCGCTTCTCGCGTCCATTCACATGCTGCAAAGTGTATCGCGGCTCGAGCACGAGACACACCGTGACAGTCGGGTCTTCAAACCGCTTCCACGGCGACACTGTCGTTGCGCGCTTTCGAGTCGACTCGCGCGCTTCCTCGCCCGCGCTCTTGCTTCCACCCGACGACGCTGGGTCGTGGATGATGCTCTGCTGCGACGACGTCGTCTTCCACAGCACCGTGAAGCTCGACTCGCCGCGCACTGCCTTGCGCTCTTCGTAGATGCGCCGGACGAGGCAGTTAAAGTACGAGTCAGTCGTCTGGACGTCCTCGATGCAGTTCCCGTCGTTCGAGAAGCCGAGGAATGGGACTTGGCGGCTCCAGAAGCCGACGTCTTCGCGGCTCGAGAGCGTATCGAGCAAGACCATTTGCTCCGAGCTCGGGTTCCAGAACCGCCACTGCGACGGATCGTGGAGGTACAGCACCATCGCAGCAATGTCGGTCGAGTGCATCTTCATGCTGCCGCGAACCTGCGCGATCTGGGTCACGACGCCGCTCGGTTCTGAAGACGACGCTGTGCCTCTGGACTTGGACATGCAGACCGTAAAGCCGTCGTGCTGGTACACGGACTGCCACTCGTTCTCTGCTGCTGGGATGAGCAGTGCTCGCGTTCCGACGCGAGCTCTCGAGCCAGTTGTGCTACTGTTACTGATACTGCTGCTGATGCTAGTGCGAGACGACGACAACGATGACCGAGACTCATCGACGACACTGCTCTGGAGACTCCCACACTTGGTGAAGCGCGTCGCTTGGTCCACTTCTCGCTTCGTGAAGCTCGGGATCGAGACCGTCGCGTACGTCGAGAGGAGCGAAAGCGCAAACTCTGAGAACGCCTGCTCGTCCGCGAACAGAGCTTCCAGTGCACGTCCACGCTTCTCAGTCGTTCCATCACTGTCTCGTGTGTTCGATGCGATCTCGATCGTGCACTTGGCGCGCAAGTCGAGCGGCAGGAGCGCGCAGAAGAGCTGTGCGTAGCACTGGAAGAGCGTCGAGTTGCCTCGGATCACGACTTTCGCCAAGCGTCCGGGGTAGTATCGATGCGTCTTGAGCAAGACGTTGCGCATGACGCGGACACTCCGGCCAAACGTACTCGCGTACTGCCAGTCAGTGCAGTCAACGACGAGCACAAGCTCGCTTTGCGCGACACCGTGGACAAAGTCGCAGTAGCTCCAGATGAACTCCCACACGTACAAAAAGTAGCGCTCGACAGCAAACGGCGAGACGTTGTGGTTCGACAGACTCGTCATGTCAACTGCGTCGAGCGCGACGTGGAGCACGCGGCGGCCGTCGCTGTCGCGCGCAACGAACTGGTTCGGGAAGAACTTCTTGATCGCAAAGAACGGGAAGTGCGGACGGCCGAGGATCGTCTCAAGCGCGTTCTCGAGGCGAAAGCGGTAGACGTCGTCTTGCTGCGCGAGGTTGTACGACGCACCTGGCGTCCAACCGGGCGACTGCAGTGCACACGTCGATCGTCTAGCGTCGCTGCTACTGTTTGACTGCGTCTCTGGCGCCTCTGGCTGCACTTCCAACGACAGGAGCGTGAGGAACCACTGGAGCTTGGCGCCTTTCGCGCGCTGCTGGTACCACATTGCAAACGTGTGCCAGAGCAACGGCGCAACGGCTGCCAAGACCAGTGTCTCGAGACACACTGCGAGGATGTGCATCTGGTAGCCACAGAGCGTCTGGAGTCGCCACGCACTCGCCCACTCGAGCGACGCGAGCGGCATGCCGCGGTAGCGCCGAAGCGCAAAGTAGAGCGGCGCAAAGCCGCCAAACAGGAGCGCAGCGAGGAACTTGAGTCGGAGCTTGAGCAAAGCGAGTTCCATCTTGATATCAATGCGTCGGTCGAGCTGGAGCTCCGCACGATAGCGCAGTTGCACTTGGAACAGTGGCGGCGGATGCGCCCCAGTGAACGTGCTGCTGCGCGAGACATCCGCGTTCAAGTGCGCTGGGACGTTGGCTGCTGAAGGCTCGCGGTCCGACATCGCGTCGACTTCTGCGACTGTGTGAAGAATCGACGACGACGGCGACAGCAGCGCTCGCGAGACGTCGTCGAGCGAGAGCGCAAAGCTGCTGCCGTTGCTCAAGTGCACAATGACGCGGTCGCTGGCGTCGAGTTCGCCAAGTGCGAGCTTCTCGCTCCACTGCGGCTGAGCGATCACCGTCTCGCGAGGACTGCAGTAGCGCTGTTGAGAGCTTGCGACGACTTCGATTGACTCGACTTTAGGGCACTTGGGCGACTCGTACCGCTCACTCGAGCGCCAGAACGTCGTGAACGAGCGCTCGGCGTGGATCCACTGCGGACTCTCGATCGCGTACGACAGCACAGACGCCCACTTGGCGCACGATACAGCGTCGTCCGAGTGCATCGACAGCGTCTTGCCGCTGTGGAACTCAATGTCGAGCTCATGCGGTCGCGCAAACTTCTCGTACCGTACGCGCCGACAGTCTTTCACGAGCACGTCGCCGCGCGACTTGATGCTCCGACTGCTCTCGAACGTCACGTGCGCTTCGAAGCGGTGCAGTGCAACCTGCGTGAGCACGAAGAACCGCTTCTTCCAGATCTTCGTATGGTCGGTGCGGCGATGGAGAATGCCGTGGTGGAGTACACCAACGAACTCGCCTGTAGCAGTGCGATCGGCCATGTGGAGCTTCGACTTGGCGATCACGGACTCGTTCCCACCAAGCAGCGGGTTGACGTCGATCGGGAGCTCCATGTTGCCGGATGTCACAACGACTGTGCACTCAAGGAAGGCAGGTGGCAGTGCCGCGCCACTTGGGTCTGCTGCCGAAGTGTCCGAAAAGAACTGGTGCTGCATGACGCAGCCATTCGGGAACTGCTTCTTCTGGACGCACACGAGACCAGGGATGTACACGCGGTCGCCGCCACAGATCTCTGCGACTGGCGCACCAGTCGACGTGCGACGGAGTCCGAGCTTCTTGTGGAGCTGGTACTTTGGGTTGTCTCGCGGCACAGTCGAGATCCCGGCGTGGTGTTTCAAGACTTGACTCGGACAAACAGCGCTCTCAGTCTCTCGCCGCTCAAAGACAACGACAAGTGCGCCGCCGTGGTTGTCGACTGCGAGGTGTCCTGCGTGCGGCGAGCGCGATGCAATGCCGAGGATGCGTCCAAACTGATCGACAAGCTCGACCGGGTCGCTGTAGCACACAGGCTGTCCAGGCTCTTTCTCAAAGCCCTCGGCTGGCATGATCGTGAACACTCCAGTCGCTACGCGCGACGAGTTTGACGCCTGGCTCTTTAGCTCGACTGGAGGCAGGACGATCAGCGCCGGCGCTTTCCCTAATAGAGACGACGACGTCGATAATGAACTGTTATTGCTACTGCCATTCGGGTCGTAGATCGAAAGGAATGCACCGCGCTTTGTCTCGGTGCTGCTCGCATTGTCACTCTCGCTCGATGCCACGTACCGCAGCAATAGCCGCGTTTTGAAGTAGCGCACGACGCACGTCTCGTGCTCGACGTCGAGTCCAATGATGCCAGCGTCGTCGTCGTCTTCTGCTACATCACTATTGACGTCTCCCGCAGCACCAAAGCGCTTCATGTCTGCGGCAGATGCAGACGACGAGCGCGATCCAGGCGGCGCAAACATCGAGAGACTTGAGCGCATCGTTACGCGCTTCCCGTGGCTCTTCCTCAGACTGACTGTCGCCTCCCTCGCTCTGAGTCGCCGGATGCACACGAAGCGGCGCGAGCAAGTGGTTTTCTGCGACTGTTTGACACCAAGTCGGAGTCACGACGGACGACGCGAGGGCATGTTTGTCAAGCCTACCAGGCAAGTCGGATCGCAACACTTTGCAGCTTCGTCGAGTGCCTCAAGCTCACTTGCTACTGGGACGTCGAAAGTCGACTGCGAGCAATGACCTCATGTCGGACTATTAGCCGTATATGACCGTCGACTGACTGGTTGACGCGACGTTGTGAGCAGTTCCTCTTTGCGTGTTGTCAACGTGAAGTTGCGGTGAGGCAGATCGAAGACGAACGTGGTGGAAGTACGCGGATGCCTCCTCGCGCATGTGAGGAGATGACAGAGGCTCGCTGCTCGCAATGAAGTCAATTCGAAGACGCAAGCTTGACCACGTGGCGCCATCCGATGTGAAGCGGTGCGAAGAGTAAAGGTGGTGGCCACATGTATTCGCCCTGCGTGACCGCACAGAGGTCGTGGTGCATGGTGGTTTGAGGCTTTCGCGTGTCGTGTCGTGCTTGAAGAACAATTTTCAAAATCTTTGCTAGTATCAGTATACAAATCATCTATATACACTCAACTCACTAAAAAACAAGTCGAGAGTCCACTATTACAACCGCGTCGACCTTCTTTTTCTGCTTAAGCGTGCGTGTCGACAGAGCTGCTGCTGTTCACGACGAAGCGAGCGCCTCAAGGCGAAGCAGAAGCAGGAGCAGATCGCGCCACGCACGCTCGCACTCACACACACACGCGCGCGCGATGATCAGCTTTGACACGTTCTCGGGCCACGACGAGCAGGACGCGAACGACAACCTGTCCCCCTCGGCGTCGTCGTCGTCGTCGTCCTGCGGCGGCGACACGTGCGCCAGTGATTCCGGTGCAGAGATGCAGCGCGATGGCGGTGGCGGCAGCAGCAGCACCACAGTCTCCGATGCCGAACATGACGTCGCCGCGCTGGCCGACCACGCGTCTTCCGACGGCAGCGCCGAGTTTGAAGACGCGCGCAGCAGCAGCAGCGACACCACGGGCACGGACAACGATGCAGCGTATGACCTCTTCCACGAGCACACGATTGTGCGCACGCCGCGCGCGAGTCGCCGCAGTCGCAAGCACCGGAAAGCGAGCGCGTTGCTAGCACAGCCGCCGCCTGCGATCCTCATCCCAACTGTCCGACAACCGGGTACGCATGAGCAGAGCGATGCGCATCCTCCGTCGCCACCGCCCGAGAGCGGCGGCCGCGTGCTCCAGCTCTTCCACTTGCTCACGTTCAAGAACCAGGCGAGCGACGCCAAGTCCGCGCTCGTGCAGCGCCTCGTGGCTATGACGAACGTCAAGGAGCTCATCATGTCGAAAGCGACGGAGGAGCAGATCGCATCTGCGGCGAACGACGCGATCACAGACGAGATCCTCGCGAGCGTCGACCGCGAAGACAAGCGGCGCCAGAGCGTGACCGGCATGCTCGCAACGGGCCAGCGCACACCGAGTACGTTCTGTCGACTTAGCCAATGCGTGAGAGGAAGCTAGGACGCCAGACTGTGTAGCTCACACTGGTCAATGACTCTCTCTCTATTGATGTGCCCTACACCAGGTCTAACAGACGCGACGCTCGAAGCAGCGCTCGCGATCAACGACGACACGGCCATTAGCACGGAGATCGTCGCAGCTGGGCACTACAGTCCGTACCGCGTGCTGGAGCTCGTCGACGTGCTTGACTCGACCACTGGCGGCATGGTCAAGCTCATCTTGACAAACGTCCGGAGCCGCGCGCCGTTCTCGCAGCGACCGGAGAAAGACAAAGCGATCGAGTTCTGCAGCTTCTGCTCGGCGTATAGTGACCACACTGCGGCGCAGCACCGGTGCCGCATCTGCGGTGTCGCTGGGCAGCACCGGAGCAAGTCGTGTCCCAAGAGCGCGTCGTCGTCGCCGAGCGCGTTCACGCCGCCGTCACGCGCCAAGACGCCTGAGAGCAATGGCACAGGTGCGACAGCGACTGGCAAGTCGTACTGCTCGTTCTGCTCTGCGACTGTGAACCACACGACGCAGACGCACCAGTGCCGCAACTGCGGCGCGCTCGGTGCGCACCGGAGCCGGAGCTGCAGCAAGAAAGCGCCGCCATCAGCGTCTGGCAAGAGCAGTCGCTGGGTCGGCTCGCCCATTGAGACGTTCCGCGAGCGCAAGTTCTGCGATCTTTGTGGCGCGTGGCGGTACCACGCGTCGACGGAGCACAAGTGCAGCATCTGCTCGGTCGTCGGTGAGCACCGGAGCAAGAACTGTCCGCGCAAGCCAGCGAACGCGAGCAAGCTCGGGAGCCGCACGCCGCGGAGTCTCGCCGCCGGTTCGCCTGATGCGCCGTTTTGCTCGTTCTGTGCGAAGAAAGCAGCGCACCGGTCCGAAGAGCACCGGTGTCGCGTGTGCCACGCGGTTGGAGTGCACCGCTCGGGTGACTGTCCCGAGCGCAAGCAGCCACAGTCTGTGCTCTCGTACTCAGTCACGACCGCGTCGAAAGTGTTTGAGAAAGTCCTCCCGGCATCCGCGACGTCGCTCGTGCTCGACAGCATCGACAAAGTCGGCGACGTCGACACGATTCTCAAGAAGACGCTCCAGCGCATCGGCGTCTGGGGCGGCGGGTCCCAGACACCGATCACGACGCCGTATGCGCCGCCAGTTGCTTCGAACGCATCGCTTGCGAGCGCAGCAGCAGCAAAAGTGCACGTCCCTGCGTCAGTTGCGAATGCCGCTGGCGTGTACGTGCTGTCGTACGCCGAGGGCCGATCGGTTGTGCCCGAGCGCATCCTCAAGTACATGCGCTTGCTCATGCATCATGAGATCTCCGTGAACGCGTTCTCAGTCGTCGTGCGCTTTGATCCGCGGTCGTCGCACTGGGAGCTCGAGAAGCCTGGGATGGTCACGCCGCGGTCGCTCCCGTCGAGCCCGACGATGAGCGAGCAGCTCAAGAAGCGCTTGGCTAAGTACACGCTCCAGACACTGCTCGATGCGCGCCAGAAGCTCATTGCACTCGCGATTGTCCAGCGCAAGCAGGAGATCCTACTCATGCAGCAGCAGCAGGACGCAGTGCGCGCACTCGAAGCGCATGCGAGTGGCGTCACAGTCCACAGTGCGTAGTCGATGGGATCGAACGATGAATGAAATGCTAAGTCAACAACAACACTCAGTGCACCAAAATGAACTAAGTTGCTATCATGTCGACCTACCACAAAAACGCTCTTTGAACGCGCCACGTGCGTCGACTTAGTCGCCAATGCGCCACTTATCGCTGCTCCTACGTTGCGCGTGCGACGCCATCGAGTCGCGTCGCGCTTCTTCACTGGCAGCGCCAACGACCGATGATGATGATCAGCATCATCGTCGGTGATCGCGTCCTCGCTTACTCGACAGAACACTCGTCGACAATGCGCGCGAATCTATGGATGTGGTTGATGAAGAACTCGCCCGTGCGCTGGTTGTTCACCTCTTCGTCCACGAGCACGAGGTTGTCCGCGACGTAGAAGTGCACGTCCGACTTGAAGCTCGCGCTGTGGATCTTGTGCGCCATGAGCTCTGCGCGCGCGCGGTCGCCATCGACGCCACGGAACGTCGCGAGCTTCGCGAGGTCGATCGAGCGGTAGAGCTTCACGTACGAGCGCAGCGTCGGGACGTGCTGCTGGCGCGCGACGAGGTCGGCGAACGCGCGCTGCTGCACGTGCGTCGCTTCCGCGCTGCGGTTCACGGGCTTGCCGTCAACGAGCGGACACGCTGGGAGGATGAACTTGGGCGCCGAGAACGAGAAGAGCTCCGTGAGCGCCGACGTGTCGCCCTTCTGGAGCTTCGCCTGCTTGTCGCCGTACTTTTCGCGAATGAGCGACTGGATCTGCTCGTTCACGCGGTTGCCTGGGCAGAGGTAGAGCGCGATGGAGAGCAGTGCCACGGCCTTCTCCGTGAGCTTGTTCAGCTGGTCGTAGTCCGCAAAGCGCGAGTAGTAGTTGCGGCTGCGCTGGACCTGCAGGATGATCGTCGAGAACGACCGGATCGCGCTCGCAAAGTCCTGGAGCATGAGCTGCGCAAAGCCCATGTGGTAGAACACCGAGACGTGGCACGCCGGCGCCTTCTCGTGGATCTGGTCGTTCGTCTTGACCTTTGGCTCGGCGCGCGAGCGCTTGTTGTAAAAGTCGATCGGCTCGAGGAGCTTGAGCGCCGTGTAGTAGTCGCCGTAGAGCACGTGCGCGCGCGAGAGCGTCACGAGCGCAAAGAACCCGAGCTCCTTGATCGTGTTTGACGGCGCAGTCACGACAGTCGAGTCGTTGCCTTGCTTGAGGATCTCGACGATCTTGGAGAAGCGCACGAGCGCGTGGAGGTAGTTCAGCACCTTCGCTGTGCTCCAGATGCCTTCGTGCGCGACGTACTGCGCGACCTCGTTCTCCGACTTGCTCGCGACCTTGGCGCGGTACTGCGAGTACGACTGGTACTGGTACACAAACTCGCCGACGAGGTCAAAGAGCCACTGCGGCGGCAGCGCTTCGATGTCGAGCGACTGGTCGAGGATGCCGTCGAAGATCGCGCAGTACGTCTCCCACGACTCGACCTTGCACTCCATGCCCGGCTGCGTCTTCGAGAACATGTGGCGGAAGTAGATCTGCTTGTACAGGAGCAGGAACGTTGGGTCGCTGTCCACGAGCGACTCGATCGCGCTCGGCTCGGGCCACGTCGTCTGCTTAAAGTAGTTGTTCGTGAGGTTGTGGAACTCGCGGTCGTACAGACGCGCCATCTCGGCGCCATTGCCCGAGATGAGGTGCGTGTAGATGTGCGTGAACCAGTTCTTCACGCTCTCGGGCAGGAGAAAGTCCGCCGGCTTGTCGTCGCGGCGCGCGCCGCTGTCGGTCGTCATGGCTGCTGCTACTATTGCTGCGGGTAGTGCTGCTGGTGTGTGTGCTCTGCTCTGCTCTGCTGCGCGCGTCGTCGTCCAAGAGCGATCGATCGACCGTTCCCCCCTGTGCTGCTGCTGCTGCTGCTGTCGTGTTGATGACTGTGGGGGTGACTTTGTATCGAATGGCTGCGGGCACAGGGGGTACAGCCATACTTTATTCACATCAAAATAGGGTACCCCAAGTTTGAGCCAACCTCATTGTGCATTATTACACTTCAAATTTATTGATACATCTCTTATTCCAAAATGGACATGCATTGTTACGCAAGTTACGCTCGAAACGTACCACATCAAAAACAATGTGCACCACATGATGTGTCAAACGACACAAACACGAGACGTCGCGAACTCGAGACGAGCGACGTCCATGACTCGGAGCGCTGTTGCGCTGTAGCACCTGCATGCGTGTGTGCGTGTGTATGCTCACGACCAACTCTCATGGAACGCAATGATGCAAAGCCGCGGCAGCGCGCGATCATCTACGCAAACGCCACGCGTCGACGTCGTCACGATGCTTCGAGCGGCAACGAGTTTGCGCGGGATGCCATGCCGCAGTCTTCTTCACCGCAGTACAGCCGGACCGTCTTGACTGCAGCAGCGAGCGCTCTGAGTGTTCCAAGCTGGTTCGATTTGCCGCTGATCTTACCGGACGCTAATCCGATTGGTGCGCGCGTGCAGCGCGGACTCGCAAAGCTCCAGCTCGACCAAGACGACGAGCGCTCAACGTCGACAGACTACAACCGATCCAGCCGGACGAGCTACCAGGTCCCAAAGATCTCGCACCTGTCGCCAACGAAAGACGCTTTAAGGCACAAGCTCCACAGTAGAGTCACAGCTCCTATCTCAACTGCACCAGCGACCGACCTGCAGCACTTCATTGGCAAGAGCCATCTGCACAAGAAGCGCCGGACAACGCATGCTGGTGCTGCCGTCGTGCTCGACCGCATTGACCGCAAGTCGCGGCTTCGAGAGGAGATCTGGCGCGACTTGAGTCGGTTTGGGCTCTGGTACTTGGCCGATGAAGCACCAGATGGCGCTGGCGACTCGGTCGACAAGACTGTCGATGCGATCATGCAACAGTGGGAGAGCGCAAGTCCCATGCCCATTGGCTCAAGAGGACTCAGTCGCAACGACAGCAGTAGCAGTAGTACACCGGCGACAGTGTCGTCAGAGGCGATGTCCAGGTCTGAGGCCCGCACTGCTGATACCACAACAAAGGAGCAGATGAACCAAAGCGGCAATGGCGCATCCCACGCAGTGTTCCTAACAGCACTGCCACCGGAAGCGACCATCCCTGTGTCCAATGGCGCGGTACATGACAACAGCGAGAGTCACGTAGACGATGACGTCCCAGAAGACAACGACAACGACGAGAACGAAGACGACGAAGAGACTGAAGCGCATGGCACTAGCAATGGTGCACCACGTCTGATCCGAACGCCTGGGATGAAGCGCCGCGCGCGTCTCAAGGAGCTCCACGGCTTTGTCGAGAAGCAGCTCCAGAAGCGCTTGTACAAGTCCTGGGACACGATCGAGCTCGCGTTCACAGGCACTGGCGACCTCACAACAGCGCAGATCGTCAAGTTCCTCCAGCACTCGGACGTGCAGCTGAGCGCAAGCGACGCCGCGAAAGTCCAAGCGATTCTCCAGAGTCACACTCGCGATCGCCAAGCAAGTGACGACGCGGACGGCACAGACGATGAAGCGAGTGAGAGCCACAGCAGCAAGACGCGCGCGTCCGCAGCAGGAGCACCGCTGGTCTCGTTCAACGCATTCCGGCGTCTGTTCCACACGACGGACGCACAGGAAGCGGCCAAGTGGAAGCGCGAGTTCATGCGCGAGAAGACGCGCGAGCGACAGGAGAAGGCGATCTACGAGCGTGAGCTCGCAGCGCTTGAAGAGAAAGGTCCGTCGCGTGTTGTGTGCGTCTGTCTGTGACGAGAGCTGACACCTCGGTGGGTCTATGCGTGCTTGCCACCTTCAGTGAAAAAGCGCTTGGCCGAGTCAGCGCGCCACATGGTCGACGTGCTTGCGCAGTTCCGCGTCGATCCGCTGGCGCTGCCGTGGGAAAGCGAGGCGCAGCGCCTCGCACTGCGCGCACAGCTCTTTGAGACGATCTTCACAAAACCACAGCGCCGGCAGCTCATCGTCTCGACAACAACGACAGTGTCGCTTGGCACGGACACGGCGGCGACAAGCGTCGTCCCGAGCAAGCTCAGCACCAAGGTCGTCGAAGCCGCGCTGCTGCAAAAGTACTCGCGCAATGGCCACTTTGACGCGATCGAAGTCCCGGACGCCGCCTACCTCTTCCACGACTTTGCCGCGGACTGCATCAAGAGCAGCGTCCAGCGGTACTGGGTACAGTGCGCCGCAGACGCGTGGCCCGAGCGCCAGCGCATCTTTGCGTTCCGGCGCATGAAGCAGGTCTTCTACGAGTGGCGGCGGTTCACGAAGCACGCTGAGACTCTCCGGCGCTACGTCCTGCGCAAGTTCGTTGCGTGGCAGCACTGGACCGCGAAGCTCCATGCGCACTACGCGTTCGTGCGCATGGCGTTCTGGCCGTTCTACACGTGGAAGCGCCACTTGCAGCAGATGATCATTGCGCGCGGCAAGAGCGCGTTCCTCACGAACGTCGTGCGCACGTACGTCCAGCTCCGGCACTTTCGCGCGCTCAAGACGCAGCACCAGCAGCGCCAGTGGACCACACAGCACACTGCTCGGCTGCGTGCAAAGCGAGCGCGCAAGGTGCTCCAGATCGTCTGGAGCGACTGGACACGGAGTGTCCAGTCGCGCATTGTGATCCATCGGCTATGGAAGAGCCGCGGCCACGCGCTCCAGCGCCTGCACAAGCTCTACATGGTCAAGGTCACGTTCACGCTCTGGCGCTACTACGCACTGCTCCAGAACGACCTGCGTCGGCGCCAGCACAAGTGTCTACTCGAGCAGTTCTCACGTCCGCGCACTAACGCAGCGCAACACCATCCTCACTATCACCACAATCATCATCACCATCGTCCACACGCTGGCTCGCCGACAAAAGCCTCCTCGACAGTGCTGTCGCCACTTGACGCCCCAGACGTTGACACAACCACAACTGGTGCTGGTGACTCGGACGGTGAGCCGAGCAGTCGAACGTCCTCTACTTCGTCACCGACAGTCCCAGCACTCTCGCGCATCATGGAGACGTCGCTTGGACAGCACATCAAACGCAAGAGCCGACTGTACGACCTCTGCTTGGCGCTCTACCTCGCGTGCCGCGAAAAGGACCGGCGCACGATGGTCGGGAACGTCGTCACGTTCCGCCGCATTGCACGCGCACTGCTCGCACAGCTCAAAGCGCGCGTCGTGTGTGCAAAGAAGAACCGGTTCGCGACTGACCTTGGTGCGTTCCGCGTCCTCCACGAGCGCTTTCGGCAGTGGAAAGGCCGGACATTGTACGAGCAGCAGCTCCGAGCGACTAGCGAGAATGGCACTGCCGACTTAGCAGACGGGACTGACGACATGAGCGGCTCATCTGACGACAGTGACGATGACACTGCCGACCACCGAACTGTCGATAGCCTTGGTCGCGTGAAGCTCCACTGGCGACGCGACCGCGCGTGGCGCCAGCACGCGATTGTGCACAATCCCATGCGCGCGCAGGCGCTCGTGCAGGATCTCCACACGGTCTTTGAGAGCGATGCGCGCCGGAGCGACGCGATCCACGCGCGCGAGCGCGAGCTCAAGCGCAAGCAGCACGCTGAAGACGCGTTCTTGCGCAAAGAAGCAGGCGCGACGCTCAAAGTCAAAGCTGCGCAGCTGCAGCAGGCGCAGCAGGTCCTGCGCACGCGCGCGCATCGCATGCACGACGTCCTCGACCGCGTCTTTGACGATCTCATCGCGCAGCGCACGCGGCAGCAGCTCCGCTCGAGCTTCCGCAGTCTCCGCGTCGTTGTGATGCTCAAGCTCACGACGACGCTCTGCCATCGCGCACAGCTCCGCAACTGGCTCCGACTGTGCGTGCGCTTTGCGTACTGGGACCGCCACGTCCGTGCGCTCTGCCGCATGCGCGTCAAGTTCCACGCGTTCCAGTCGCTGCTCAAGCACGCGGTCTGGAAGTGGCAGTGTGAGTCCCCGGGCTTGTCACGCGCACTCCAGCAGCGCCGCGTCCTGGCGATCAAGTACGAGACGTACCTTGACAATCACAGTCTCCTTGACGGCAGCGACGCAGCCGCACGGCTCGCACTCACCAAGTACTCGCCCGCGAACGCACTGCGCGGTCTCTTCCTGCGCTGGGTCCAGTTCACGCAGTTTGCGTACGCGGCGCGGCAGATCGTTGCGCTCACGCGCCACAAGCGCGCACTCGCGCAGCTCCAGAGCGTCTTTGTCGCGCTCCAGCACCACGTCAAGAGCAAGTACACGCTCGAAAGTCGCCAGCACGCGCGGCCGTTCCTACTGCGGCAAGCAGAAGCCGATCTCGATGCGTACCACTGCAAGCTCCTTGCGCTCCGTGCGCGGCTGCCAACGACGCTCCTGCGCAAAGCACTTGCGCGCAAGCGGCAGCGTCTGCTCCGTGCTGCAGCTGGGTCGCCGACGCTCAAGCAGCTCTTTGACGAGCACGAGCGTGAAGTGCGGCGGCGCTTAAGTCTCGAGCACCGGCTCATGTTCAGCGCCTACGCCGAGCGCAAGGTCCATCACTACACCGAGCGGTCATCACCGCTCTATGGCGCACCAGTCGGCCGAGCGTTTGCGTACGAACCAGCACCGCCGTACAGCAGCATCAGCGACATCGCTGTGCTCTACAGCAAACAGGTCGACGGGCTCTCGCTCGTAGTCAAGACACCGGCGTCTGGGGCGCACGAGGGCGCGCTGCATGGCAATCCATTCGGGACGCGCGAGGTCTTTGCGCTCGCAAAGGGCGAAGTGCTCGTGTCGATCGAGGGCTTTGCGTCCCAGACGCTCTATGCCTTGCGCTTCGGCACGAGCGCCGGTCGCGTGTCCAAGTGGTTCGGACAGTGCGACAAGGGCACGAAGTTTGAGATCCGGAGCGACTTCAGCACCACACGTGAAGAGATCGTCGGCGTCTTTGGGTACGCAGACGGCACGTCGCTCCACGCCCTCGGCGCGGTGCTGCGCCGCACGACTGTGCGCAACATCTTTGAAGGGCTCTGGCTCCAGCCCGACGCTCTGCGGAGCAGCGACGACGTTGCGCTCTGCGACCGACAGTTCGCCTACTTTCTCCAAGTCCGGACGTGCGACGTGCTCGCAGCCATGGCGCGCGCGCACCGGTTCGCACTGAGAGCCTACCGCGCGACGCACCAACCGCCAGCGCTCCTGCGCATGCGCGTGGTCATGGCGCTCGCGCGCTGGCTCTTCAATGCGCTCGTCCATGGACTCGTGCACTGCACAGCGCGTGAAGCCGACGGCAAGCGCATGCTCGAGCATGGCATGGCGACGCGCACGAGCGGCGAGAAGCTCCTGCAGGACGGACTCCACACGCTCGCAGTCGTCGACAGCTTCCGCGACGACGAGCAGCAGCTCAACGTCGCGACGCTCGGTGCCAAGAAGATCGCTGAGCTTCGCGAGATGATGGAGCAAGCGCAGCAGCGCATCGCAGCGGCGAAGTTGCAGATCGCGGACGGCGACGCCGAAGTCCTCGCTGCACGGCGCATGCTGCCGCACTTGCCGATGACAAAGCGCATGATGACTGCGATCAGGCGCATGTACCGCGTCGTGCAGACGAAAGACTACATCGACCAGATGGACCCAGATGTGCGTGCGATCTTGCTCATTGGCGATAGTGCGAGTGGATCGGCGTCGTCCGCGAGTGACTTTGCGACACCAGCAGCTTCGACGACAGTGTAGCCATGTGGTGACTCAGATAGTGCTAAAATAGAGGGAGTCTTGAAGTCGACATGACATCCTGGAAGTCAAATTGTGTCATCTCAGTTGGTCATCAAACACGCTCGCAAGTGACAACGACGACGAGAGATGGCGAGTGTGCGAGGGAGTGCTGGCAACGATGCGCACGACAGCGCTGTGATGGAGACTGCGTCCGACGCGTCGCTCTGCAAGCTGTCGGCGAGCTCGCTCGGGTACTTTCGCGACCCGTTCGTGCAGTTCTTTGTCAAGTCGCCGTCGCGCCGCATGCCGATCATCAATCGCGGCTACTACGCGCGCGTTGCTGCGATCGAGACGCTCTTGAGCAAGTTCCTCGCGAGTGAGAGCGCACAGCGCAAACAGGTCGTGATCCTTGGCGCTGGGCTCGACACGATGTTCTTTCGACTGAAAGAAGCTGGTCGCCTCGCACAGTGCGAGTACTTTGAGCTCGACTTTCCGGACGTGACGCTGCAAAAGGTGATGGTCATGAAGCGCCGCAAAGCGCTCGCCGCGCTCGTTGGACTCGACTCGAACGAGGCGTTCATGGCCGCAGTGTCATCTGGTGCGTATGTGTGTATGTGTGTCTTCTACTGCTCGCTATCGACCGTTCGCTAACTGGACGACGCATGGTCATAGGGTACGCGGAGCTCCACGCCGACGGCTACCACCTCCTCCCGTGCGACTTGCGCGACATCGCACAGACAACAGCAAAGCTCGAAGCCGCTGGCATCGACCGCACGTACGTTCGTCTCTTGCCAGTGGTGTCGCTCTCACTCACCCACAGTGACTAACAGGTCGATCGCCTCGATGATCTGCTTTGGTGCTGGTGGCGCTAGAGCACCAACGCTGTTCATCTCCGAGTGCGTGCTCATCTACATGGACGCCGAGCACTCGTCGCGCATGATCACGTGGTCGTCCGAGTACTTTGCCGACGTGAGCTACGTCTTGTACGAGCAGATCCTCCCAGACGACGCGTTCGGCCGCGTCATGCTCGCAAACATCCACGCGCGCGGCTGCGACTTGCGCAGCATCCACGCGTTCCCGACGCTCGAGGCGCAAGTTGCGCGCTTCCGCGAGCACGCGTTCGACGCTGCGCAGGCGTGGGACATGAACCAGATCTACTACGACTACCTCGACGCGAGCGAGCGCACCACGTACGTCGAGCGCTCTGCTGTCTGCTGTGGATGAGATGGAGTGTCATAGACTCACACTGGCGTGTCTCTGCTGCTGCTGCTGGGAACTTGTGCAGACGCGAGCGCCTCGAGATCTTTGACGAAGTCGAAGAGTTCCACTTGCTCCAGGCGCACTACTGCGTCGTCGTTGCGAGCAAGCGCGCCGAGTCGGCAGCAGCACGCGCACTTATGCTTGCAAAGGTGCAGAGCTAAGTGACTGGCAGTCCATGGCGATGGCGCAAGAGTACGAGCGAGTGTGGGAAGAGGGATGTATTGCGAGGTCAGTCCAGTCAACCGCGCGATGTGGACACGAGTAGATGTCTTCAGGCGCTCGTCAGTTGGACCAGCCGCCGCATGCGGTCGTGGGTCGTGGTGCTAATACTACAGTCGAAAATTGATGAGCGCGACGTCGCCGTTCGAGACGCACGCGGAGATCAGATCGCCCTGCTTGTTCCAGTTCACTTCGTAAATATCCCCGTGCGCTTGGTACGTCTTTCGTAGACTCCCATCCTGCATATTCATTCGTTCATGCAGCAAAGCAGAGAGAGAGAGAGAGAGACTCTGTCAGTTCACTGGTCCAAGGGCTCATGGCGTCAAAGCAGGACGATCGGACGTACCTTCAAGGACCAGACGTTGATCGTTCCCCCTATTGTCCCACTAGCCAAGTACTCGCCGCCAGGACTGTACGCGACGCCGTAGACAGGATACCTAGCGCATACACACAGAGCACATCCAGTCCGTCAGTCGATCAGTCCGTGCTACAGCCAGCCCAAGAGTCAGCAGGTGCGTCAAGCAGGGACGTACTGGTGCTCAAACGTTCTAATACATGTGCCGGATGCGACGTCCCAGATCTTGACTGTGCCGTCGAACGACGCGCTTGCGAGTGTGAGCGGCTCGCTCGGATGCGCAGTGCCTGGACCCGTGCAGCTCCAGCGGAACGTGTACACCTCCTTCTTATGCTCCTGCAAGTTGTGGACAAACGCACTGGTCGTCGCTGCTCCTGCTGTCGACTTCTTTGTCACTGTCGTCTCTTTCTCGTCGACGGACGCCGTTGTCGTCTGCTGCTTGTCGTCGCCATCGGCTTCAGGCTGCTCGGGTGCAGACGCTGCGCTAGCTGCCGATGCTGCGTCGTCGATCACGCGCAGTGGGTCCCAGATCTTGACTGAAAAGTCATCGGAGCACGACGCAAGGAGCCGACCGGTCGGGTCCCACTTGACCGAGTTGATCGCGTCTGTGTGGCCCGTGAGCACAACATCCGGCTTAAGTTCGCCCACGCGCGCGACGCAGATGCGCATGTCCGATGAGCACGTGGCGAACGTCGTGTCGTCTTTCCAGGACGCGTCGAGGATCGGATCTGCTCCAGGCAAACAGGAGGGCGTCGGTCAGTCCGTCCTCTCACGACCGACAGCTAGAGTGTGTTAGGCGCCTCGTACCTTCGTGGAGCTTGATCTGCTGCCGCTTTGACTCGCTCACAGTGTCCCACACAGCAATAGTCTTGTCAAAGCTCGCGCTGAGGAGGAACGTCCCAGACTTGCTCCAGCGCGTGGCAAAGACTGGACCGTTGTGGTACTGGAAGATGTGCTTCATCTCGCCATTCACGTCCCAGATGCGCGTCTTGCCATTGTACGTCCCAGACGCGAGCAGCGTCCCGTCAGGCTGCAGTGCGAGAGAAGAGAGATCGTGAGGAAGCAGCAGTCGATACCTCTGACAGACAGATTGATAGACAGAGGACGTACGTTCCACTCGAGCGTTGTGACGTCTTTGTGCGGTCCAGTGCCGTGGCTCAGGACTTTTGGCACGAGCGTCAGCGCTTTGCTCGCGCTCAGCTCACTCGGGATGTCCCAGATCCGCGCTGTCGAGTCGCTCGATCTGTCCATTGCACACAGCATACGTGTTGATGAGCCGTGGACTCTCACCAGTCGACATCTTCCTTGCTGCAGCTAGCGTCCTGAGCAGAGACGTACCCTGAGACTAGTATGTTCTTCACAGGGTTCCACAAACAGCCGTACACCTCTTTCTCGTGGCCGCTCAGCAGGATCAGCGCCGACTTGTCGACCTTGTCCACGCCATTTGGCTCTGTCACTGGCGTCACGACACATTCACAGAGAGAGAGCGACAGAGTCAGTTGGTGTCGTCACGCTCGCTCAAAGTCGCAAGTGCGTACCTTTCGAGGCGTCAACTGTGTCTGGCGACGCGTCGCCGTGCTTCCGCTTCCGTTTGTTCGACGCTTTCGACGATGCGCCGGCGCTGCGAGCGCTGCTGGTCGCAGACTGCGCGACCCGGCAGATGTGCGGACTCAAGAGTGAGAACTCGCCTTCGCACTCGCGCTCCGTGCCGTCCTGCAGAGTCAGTCAGCCAGCGAGTCAGTCAGTCAGTCAGTCAGCCATGTGCTGCTACGTGTGGAGAGCGCATGCGCGTACGCACCTCGTTGATATGCGCTTCAATGCCGACGTACTGGAGCCCCTTCTGGATGAACGAAATGAGCGCGCCGGGCGGGAGGTCCGCGTCGATCACGCTCGTCTTTGCGAGTTGGCTCTCGTACGCAAACGTGAACGCCGAGTGCATGAAGCCTGGCGAACACAAACACACACACAGGCGCGTGTTAGTCACTCACTCACACGACCTGTACACACAGGCAACACAGTCGAGCGACGTACCCGACTCTTGCAAGTAGCGGAAGATGAGGAAGTTCACTTCATCCGACGTGATCGCCATTGTGCTCTGCGAGACCACGACCGGTGAGCGTGTGCCTTCCCCTCTCACTCGCACGCGCGCTCACGCGACTCGCTCCTGCAGTCTTGCGTTCGCGTCTAGTCGAGCGTTTATGTCCTGCTCGGCCGCGCTGAAGATTCCCAGCCGCTCGTTCTCGGCGCAGGCGTAACGCACGAGAGATCGAGCGCGCAGCACCTGGACGTCGTCGACTGCGAGTGTCGATCGATGCGCAGAGGTACGCGCGTACGGATGCGCGAGATAGAGAGAGAGAGTTGTGTCGTGACGTGGGCGGGCGGAGGTTTCCTTTCAGAGCGTCTCGGTCGCGCACTTCCGTCGGCGGCGTCGGCTGCGGCGGCTGGCTCGCGCTCGTGTGTTCCTGTGTGTGTGTCGAGCAGCAGCGCGGGAGGAGGCAAAGAGCGCCGAGCATCCAGCCGCCCTTTTGCTTGCTAGTGAGCGAACGGGACGTGGTCCACACGCATTGAACGCAATGTGAGGTTTTATTCATCATAAAGGTTTTTTGTGGTCCACAACGAAAATATATTGATTTAATTTGATATATTTGAAGCGATATTATCTTGGTGAGATTAATTTGGCCATCAAGTCTACCATCCATCTCGAGCTCTCTGTCTCCATGGCTGCTTGCTCGAGCAAGCTTCTTGAGGTCTTCATGCTCACACTTCAGCTTTCGCTTCACCACCACCATCAACCAAACGTCGCCAAGTCTCGATGGACAGTCGCAAGCAAGACATCGTGCTGCACCTTGCCGTGTACATGTTTGTGCAACTCGGGTGGCTCGGTGCTCACTCGCCGAGATTGTCAACATCTTGACAGAGTTTGTTGCATACGGAGAGCGTCCATGCTCAAGCAATGCGTCAGATGCACCAAGAGTCGATGGACCTCAATGAGAGAGACCTCTTCGCTTCACGTCATGGACATCACGACCATGGACACCACGACCATGGACACACAGGAGTGCAGGAGACACACAAGAAGGTGGTCCATTGCATTGAATGAACCATTGAGAGCTCCTGCTGATGCGAAAGATCCTACAGAGCTAGAACTTCTTGAGCAGCGCCGTAGCTTCGTCGTGGATCGTCTGGTCCTCTTCCGTCACGACTGGGACTGCGAGCGCCTTCTGCGTCCACTCCTTCGACGCGGCCCAGTCCTTCTTCTTGTAGTGCACCTGGGCAATGAGGAACGTGTTCTTCTTCCACGACCCTGGCGCGAGGTTCTCAGACTTCATGAGGAACCCGAGCGCTTCGTCGTACGACGACTCGGGCGGCGTGCCAAAGAGCACAGCTGCAGCCTTGCGCTCGAGCCACGAGAGGTCCGAGATCGAGATGCACCAGCGGCCGAGCAAGTGGTACGTCGTCGGGTTGCTCGGGTCGAGCTCGATCGACTTTTCCCAGTGGCCCTTGATAATGAACGAGTTCGCGATCGAGACCTTCGAGCCCTCGTAGTCGCCAATCGATGACAGGATGATGCCGTACCAGTTGTGCACTTGCGCGACGTCCTGCGTAATGTCGATCGCCTTCTGGATCACATCGCGCGCGTAGTACGTCAGCTCCTTCTTCTCCTCCGCAGACGTGCTCTTGAGGTTCGACACGTCGTACGCACAGCGCGCGAGGCGCCACGCAACACCGACGTCCTGCGGGTTCGCTGTGGCAAGACATACAGACGAGCAAGGACAACTTTGTTAGGCACTCTGGTGAATACAGACAGACAGATAGTTTGTCATTGCAGCAGCAAGAGCAGTTGAACGCACCAGTGTGCATCTCGCGCAGGTTTGCGAGGAGCGTGCGGCGGTCGTACGCGTTGTTGTTGTAGAGCTCTTCGGCTTTGACGGCGTCGGCGGACTCCATTTTCTTGAGTGGGGCAGTGAGCGCGACGGATCCAGTTGCGAGTGTAGCTAACGAAAGGAGTGCGAGCGCGCGAGCAGAAGCAGCAGAAGCGCGAGTGTGGACGAGCGAGGCTGGTGCGGCGGCAGTGGCGGCGATGCGAGCAGTTTCGCGTGTCGAGAGGAACCGCAAATGCGAAGTGCGCTGCAGTGTGCGCGTGGTGGCTGCTGCACGAACGAGAGCCGACGCGCGCATGGCCGTGTGCCGCAAACAAACAATGGCGCCACTTGACAGCCGCCGCCACTGCTGCCGACGTATGAGCAGCGCAGTGGATGCTGTCATTGGCATGAGGTGTTGGTTGAACCATCAGAAGATCGGCTGCTCGAATTAGTAGCCTGTGTGACCGCTTTCACTTGCAAATTGTATGGAAAGATGCACGCCACAAGACAACCAGGATTCCGACGTGCACCTCCTCGAGATCAAAGCATGACGCACTTGCGCTTGCGTCGGTCCACATGATGGCCGCTCGACGAGACGCGTGGCATGGCGAGAGACGCATTGCGCTGTGCGTCTTATGCGCATGCGGCACTTGAAGCACACGCGCGCGTGCTTTAAGTGTGCAAGCGCGTGAGTGTGTGTGCCGTGGAGCAGATCAAATGGAATGGCACGGTAAGATGGCAAGCACCTTCACAACACTTGAGCAATGCAATGCACACATGCGATTCGCGACCAGTGGCTAGCTACGACTGCGACTCCTGGTGGTTTTACTCTGTCTTCTTCTCTTTCTCTCTCACTCTTGCTTGTCGTCCTTCAGTCCTGCAGGCGTCTACTTCTTGGCGTACCGGTCCGTGTAGTACTCCTCCTCAGCCTTCATCTTGCTCACAAACTTCTTCTCAAAGCGCTCGCGGTTGTCGTTGATGCGCATGACGATGTCGTTCACGTCCAACTTGCTCGGACTCTCGATGAGCTGGAAGATCCCAGCGTCGCGCGCGGCTTTGTAGTGCTGCTCGAGCGAGAACGGCGTGCGGTGCGTCTCGTCGCGGTGGCTCCCGTGCACAACGACTGCGAGGTTCAGCGACGCGATCATCTCGGGCGTGACTTCCCACGGCGCGTCAATGAGCACGTCGTCGACAAAGCGGCAGCCGAGGACGCTCAGCACGCGCTCGTGGAGGTTCATGATCGGGTAGTTCAGACCGCGGTGCGCGTTCACAACGGCGTCGTTGTGGACACCAACAATGAGGTACGAGCCCTGCGCCTTTGCGCGCTTGAGGATCTCGACGTGCCCAGCGTGGAACATGTCGAACGCGCCGTCAATGTACACGACCTTGTCCGTCTTCTTCGGCTCGTGGTTGCCAGCCGAGAAGAGTCGGAGCATGCGGTTCGTCGTGAGGAATTTGGACGGACGCTCGTACGGACCCTTGCCGCTCGCTTTCACGCGCGACGAGAGCTGCCCCTGGCCGTACTCTTCGTGCGTGTGGTGGTTCTTGTGCATCACGAGCATGCGACCGAGGATGTCGCTCGTCGACACGCCCTCCGTGCGCGGGATCGTGCGGTACTTGCCGAGCTTCTGCGCCGACTCGTACACGTCTTTGCCGTCGACGATGCACGGATCGTCGCCGTGCACGACAAAGTCAATGTTGTGCTGCAGGCAGAGCGAGAGACGCCTGTGTGAGTCGCCCTGCTATCCTTCGTACATAGAGACACGGGACAAGTGACAAACCTTCTTGATCATGCGCTTGAGGTACTCTTCGTTCATGATGTACGGGCAGTGCGGCTCGACGACGTCGACGAACTTGCAGCCTTCGACGGACGCAATGCGCTCCTCTGATAGCCACGTCATACAAGTCAGTGTACGTGAGCATACGACTGTGTGTAGAAGAGTGAGAGCGAGCGAGATGACAATGGGACGTACCGTTGTTGAGCACTGGTGGCGCACCCTTGCACGCAGTGATCGACTCGTCGTCGTTGACACCAACGACGAGGAACGTGCCGAGCGAGCGCGCTTGGCGGAACGCGTTCATGTGGCCGTAGTGCATCATGTCGAACGCGCCGTCCATCCAGATGCGGATCTGCTCCTTTGGCTTGTCGGCCTCTTCTTCGACCTCCATCTGCATCGTCATGAACGTACAGAGCGTCAGTATGCGTGTGTGTGTGTGTGTGTGTGGTTGTTTACGCGTTGCAGCTGCCACTTTGATAGTCCAGCACGTGCACTGTCTTGCCAGCCATCTACCCATACGTAGCGATCCACAGGCAAAGCACACACAGTAGACGCACCTCAGTGAGCTTCTCCTGGAGCTCTTGCACCTTTTCATACGCCTTGTCGAGCTCCTCTTGCAAGATCTTTCGCCGACGGCGGTGGCGCTTACCAAAGAGCACAAAGTACGCGAGGAGCGTGAAGACACCCGTCGCGACTGCGATCGCGAGGCGCTCGGCGTCCGGGTACGGCTTGGGCACGCCAAGCTTCTCAAACAGCGCATGGACACTTGCCATGAACTCGTTTGCGCGCGGCGTGTGGAGCACGTCGTGCACGTACTCGACGATACCAGTGCACGCTTCTGCTAGCACGCTCGTCATGATGGTGTCCCTCGTGGGTGTCCTGCAGCAATGCGCGTGCAGTCAAGTCGTGCACGTGTCGTCGCTCGCTTGTTCGCGCACTCGACTCGTGTCAGTGTGTGTGCTCAAGTGAGGGGGAGTTGTAGTGAGAGTGTAGCGATAAGCTCGAGTTGAATATACTGACGTTCAGAAGCCAACTTTTGTATAGTGCGAAAAACGGGAGTAGTGGGTACACATTTTGATAGTGAAATAAGCGGGTGTCGGCTGACGTACAGTTTGAATGTTTGATAGTGATGAAAGCGAGATATTTGTCTTGTAGTTGGTGTTTGTATGCGAGTGGGTACTAGAATATAAATCCGCATATGCGGATTTGCTGCGAAGCCAAGGATGAATAATTCGCCGTGATCGCACACGAATGGATTGGTGGAAGCGGAGCGCTCATGAGCGCAAGGAGCGCGGCATGATGGCATTCCGCATTTCCAAGCGCACGTCTCCACATCGTTCGGGTGGTTAAAGCGACTGCGCCACATCACCAATTGCACCATGGGTCTCTCGCAGGAACGCAAGCAAGAATACTTCACGAAGCTCGAGGGCCTCCTCGACACGTACACCAAGATCTTCTTGGTCGGCGTCGACAATGTTGGCTCGAACCAGATCCAGCAGATCCGTATCGCTCTCCGTGACGAGGCCGAGATCCTCATGGGCAAGAACACGCTCATTCGCAAGGTCTTCAACAACTACGTGAAGAAGAACCCGGGCCACCCGCTTGAGCAGATCATCCCGCTCCTCAAGGGCAACGTCGGCTTCGTGTTCACGAACAAGGACCTCTCGAAGGTGCGTGAGGTCATTGACACGAACAAGGTCCCAGCGCCTGCACGTGTCGGTGCGATCGCGCCGATCGATGTGATCGTGCCGCCTGGCCCAACGGGTGCGGACCCAGGTCAGACTGCGTTCTTCCAGGCGCTCCAGATCGGTACGAAGATTCAGAAGGGTCAGATTGAGATCATCAACGAGGTGCTGCTCACGAAGAAGGGCGACAAGGTCGGCAACTCCGAAGCGGCGCTGCTCCAGAAGCTTAACATCAAGCCATTCACGTACGGTCTCGTGATCCAGAGCGTGTACGACAACGGCTCGCTCTTCGACCCGGCCGTGCTCGACCTCACGGACGACGACCTCACGGCCAAGTTCGTCGCGGGTCTCCGCAACGTCGCCGCCGTGTCGCTCGAGATTGGCTTCCCGACGCTCGCGTCGATCCCGCACTCGGTTGCGAACGCGTTCAAGACGCTCGTCGCGGTCGTTGTCGAGCTCGACTCGTTCTCGTTCGCGAAGGCGGACCCGTACAAGGCGTACCTTGCGGACCCGTCGGCGTTCGCGTCGGCTGCTCCAGCGGCTGGTGGCGCTGCGGCGGCCGCGGCCGTTGTTGAGGTCGAGGAGGAGGAGGAGGAGGCTCCGCCTGCTATGGACATGTTCGGCGGTGGCTCGGACTACTAAGCGTCGCATACTGATGCTCGTCGTCGCTCGACTGGACACGCGCGTGTGTAGTCAACGATGATGAAGGACCAATCCTAACGCTTGGAACACGACGCAGTGCTTGCTGCGGTGCAATGGTGCAACAACCTCTTGTCTTCTTGTCTTGTATCGATATGCTGAGGTGCTTGTAAATGGTTGTGGCTCTTCGTGTCAAACGCGGTCATAAACATCTGCTTGTCGCTATTGCACAAGCAATTGCTTAAGCGCATAGCACATTCAACGCAAGCGGTTGCTGCAGATCTTGTTGCCACACACACATGTGCCTGCTTGAGGTGCTTCAGCGTGCTCATGCCGCCGCCACGTAGCTCGTCTCGCTGCATGCGATGGCGCTCAATTGAGGACTACGAATTCAAAAAATGTTCAAATTTGAACCAGCAAAAGCATTGACGCAGTCACTCAAGCGGAAGCAGCAGAAGTGTGGACGTGAGCGAGCGAGCGAGTGAGTGAGGTCGGTCAGCCACAGGAAACGCAAGCGACCAGCGAAACAACGCGAGTGATCTGCACGACACTTTTGTACGCGGATCCATCGCTTTGGTCTCGCACGCAGCAAGGAGCATCCGCCACCTTGGCTGGCTAGACGCACTGAGCACGATTGTGACGACGCAAAGCTAACTGCGAGCAGATCTTTTGCCACGTACTTGCGTTCCAAAGAGAACAAGAGGCGAGCATCACGCAAGAGCATTTGCTGCTATTGCTCACGCGTGGACTCTCTGTCAGCGCACGCCGAGAAGCAACAAGCGTACGTCTCCACAACAGTCGCTCTTAGCCAATGGACCACGTCATTACGATCGCGCACGAGACTGACACGTCGCTCTCAATGTGTTTGCTGCGCACCTACAGCATGCAGTCCCAATCAGCAAAGCATTCACAAGCAGCAGTAACACCGCAGTCCCCAGCTCCTGTGCACGCACTTCCAATCGCATCAGCGACGACGCCATCGACACCAGGGACGCGAAAGCGCGGCTGCAACTGCAAGAAGTCGGGCTGTCTGAAGCTCTACTGCGAGTGTTTTGCTGCGAACGCGCGGTGCAGCGATCGCTGTCAGTGCGTGGGCTGCAAGAACAAAGAGGTGCGCGTACGTACTTGCAGTGAACACAGCTGTGTCCTCAATCGAGTGAACTGACACTGCCATGCCTGGCAGCACAATCGCCTAGAGATCGCACATGCGATCCAAGCGATCGAGAAGCGCACGCAGAAGGCGTTCCGGTCGCCTGCGACGGTCGCGCGGACACTCGAGCTCGCTCGCAATCCGTCAGTGTGGACGCCAGTCGCAGCAGCTGCGTCGCTTGGCTCCGACACCTCTACCTCTCCAACACCATTGGCGCGATCGAGCGAGACGCCTGCTCACAGCCATAGCCACACGCACGGAATGCGCGAGGTCTGCGGCTGTCAAGGCGGGGTCTGCACGTCCGAGTGTCCGTGTCTCGCGCGCTTTGGCGGCTGCGACACCGCGTGTCCGTGCAAAGGCTGCCAAGTGCTCCAGGTGAAGAAGCCGAAGGGCTGCAGCTGCAAGAAGTCGAACTGCCTCAAGCTCTACTGCGAGTGCTTGGCCGCTCAGCGCGTGTGCAGCTCGCGGTGCCACTGTGAATGCTGCAAGAACCGACCAGTGCGTTCACTCTCACACGCAAGCGCTTGGTTCTGTATGAACGCGCATGCACCAGCCAGCCTCTCACACACACTCTCTCTCTCTCTCTGCCTTGCTGGCTGGACGAATGGACTGGACTGGACTAATCGTAGGAGCACCAGACCGAGCGTGACCGTGCGATCGCAGCGATCCTCGAGCGCAATCCGCTCGCGTTCCAGCCGAAGGTCGCGCGTGGCTCGAGCCAGCACTTGCGCGGGTGCAACTGCCGCAAGAGCGGCTGCATGAAGAACTACTGCGAGTGCCACCAAGCCGGCGTGCCGTGCACTTCGCGCTGCGCATGTCATGTACGTTGCGTGGCACGCGAGCACTGGCTGAATGACTCATGCTGCTGCTGCTGCGTTAGCGGAGGACTGACGAGTGTGTCTATCTGGCTATCTGTCTGTGCGGCGTCCTGGTCTGTAGCAATGCAGGAACACCGAGATGCTCGTGTCGGCCAAGAAGATGCTCGTGTTCAAAGCGCCAGGCGACAGCAGCTCAGCTGGTCGAGACGCGATGCCGCAGACAGCGAAGCGTGCTGGCGCGTCGACCAAGCGCGCGTACCGCAAAGCGTCGTTCGATGCGCCGTCGCCAGCACAGCAGCAGGAAATGTACACGCCTGGACGCGCACCGAGTCCGTCTGCTGCGCTCGAGCTGCTTTCACGAAGCGCGCCGCCAGCGACTCGACCAGGTCGGTACTTCCGTGGCGCCGTGACGCCATCGAAGCGAGATGCTCATGGCAACGCAGCGCACGCTCCACCCGACCGCCTTGGGAGTGTCCAGCCACTGTTCACGAAGCGAAAGTACGCCAAGGCGACCGCGCGACCGCTCTTGATGGATCGTCTCGCAGACGTTGACGCTGCAGCAGATGCAGCGACTGCACTGCCGTCGATCGAACAGACTGTTGAGCACGACTTTAAGACTGGCGACAGCGGCGAGCCGGCACTTGCGGAGCTCTGCCGCTCGCTCTTGCTTGCTGCGAGAACAGTCGACACGTCAACGACGACGGCTGTGAACCGAGTTGCTCCGTCGCCACGCGATGCTGTGAGAGCTGTTGATACGGGAGGCAGCGACAGTGTCCAGAGTCCAGTGAGCGACGTCATCATGTCGCCTCGCACGGACGAACTCCTGTGCGCAGAGGACATTGAGACGCCCGACAGCAAGAGCGTCGCCGCCGCAGCAGCTATCAGTAGCAGCGACACTCGCCATAGAGTGCAGACTCAGCTCACAAGCCCCGACATGGCAAAGCAAGCAGCACTTGAGCACACAGTCGCGACTGCAGCAGCACAAGAGCGCGCTGTGCTTCAGGAAGTCAGCGTCTGGCTCCGGACCATCACTGCGACAGCAACGTCAAGTCATCGTAAGTAGTGCGAGCAACGTGCCTTGGCCTCTCTAGGCGACGGATCACAGCCCATTGCGTCGCCTGAGCGAGTCTTAGAGAGTGCAGTGCCGATAGAGAATAGAGACTGCACCGTCAGCCATGTTGGCGAGGCGGTTGGTGATCACCTCGGAGGTCTATGAGGTGTCTGTCTAACGAAGAGTGGTGGCGTCAACTGCAGCCTTCTCTCTCTCGTGACTGCACCCGAGTGCAGATCGATCTACAGCGACGACGCGTCGAGTCCTTCGCGCTCGTAGATGTGCTTGATCGCGTCAAAGACGCAGTCTGTCGTCACGTCCGGCGCGTGCTCTGGGTCGCTTGTGCCGTCGTAGATGCCAGTGCGCACAAGGACGGACGACCAGTGTGCGCCAGCGTTGTTCGCGCCTTGGATGTCTGCGTGCGGGTTGTCACCAATGCCGTAGATGCTCGTGAGCGGGTTCGACGCATCGCGCCCAGCGATCTCGTTCAGCAGCGTCTCTGCAAATCTACGAGGCGTCACCAGCAGAGCGACAGGCGTCAGTCACACGCAGTCATCAGAGACTTCACAGGCAGTCGACGGTGAGGCGAACACGTACTGGTACGTGACTGCGTGGGGCTTGCCGTAGCGTGTGACTTCGAGCTTCTTGCCCGTACGCTCTTCGTACAGGAGCGTGAGGCACTTGGTGAACGCCCCTGGCCGTAAGGAGACACAAGTGATCAACAGAGTGCGACAACGGATGCAAAGCCATCGACAGAGAGACTCGCTCGTACCTTGCGCAAAGCGTGGGAACGGGTAGTCGCCAGCAAAGACAAAGTCGTCGTTGCTGATGAACAGCGGCGTCTGCGTGCCACATGGACGACCGCTGCCAGGCGGATCGCCTACAGTATGAACGACAGTCGATAGTCACAGAGCGTGAGTGCCTCGTGTGTGAAAGCAACAGCGTCAGCAGAGCGCAAGGCAGACGCACCGCCAATGAGCACGTCGACTGCGACTTGGATCTCAGGCGCCCAGTCGATCGGGTCGTGCATGATGATCACAGCTTCCACTGGCTCGTCATGGAACGGCGCGAGTCTGTTTGGTCAGACAGCACGTGTGTCTGTGTGTGTGAGTGAGAGGACCAACGAAGGCAAGCGAGATGTAGCTAAAGCTAGACGCACTTGTGCTCGTATTTGTGGAACGGGTATTGCGTCGGGTGGTGGTGCGTGAAGTCCTGGACCGAGACGACCTTGGTGAAGCCGTAGTGCTTTGCCTGAAGCATCACACATGCACATGCTCGTTGTTATTCGCTTTGCAGTGCGATTGAGGACAAGTGAGCAGCGTACGTACCACAGTGTAGACGTCGTGCGAGCCCAGGATGAGCACGCGCTTGTCTGGCAAGCGCATCAGCAGTCAAGTGTGAGCATATCGTTCGTTACGGTTGAGATGCATGAGACCGACCACTCGTACCTCCAAACGCACGCGCGAGCTCTCGCATGGGCGTGTGCGAGAGCACCATGTGCTTTGGATCGACCTCCAAGTCGAGAATCTTGCTCAGGTTCGCAGCTTTAGCGTCCTCCATGCAGCCTACAGGTCATTGAGCAGCGTCATCGATCAGTGCGCTGTCCTCACCGATGCATCATCCAGGCACAGTGTGTGCACGAGATGAACCTCCGCCGTTTGTAAGGAACATATGCGGCACGTTGTTGTCGCGGAGGCTTTCGAGCACACGGCGCGCTCGTGGGAGCTGCTTGCCGCCACTGTCGAGTAGCACACCCAGCATCAAACATGAACGTTGTGAGCGAGCCACTTCAATCGAGACGATCACATTGAAAAGCAGAGGCAATGACGCACCGAATGAGCACGCCATCAATGTCGAATGCAATGCCAAACGACGGCGATGGAGCACTCGCGAGCGTGCGTGCAAGTCGCGGCGCATAGCGCGTGAGAGCAGCTCCGCTGCGCAGCATGACGCTCATGTCGACGATCGTTTGTGGTGAGCTTTCATCAGTGTTCAGTTGTGTGGTGTACCAAACATTTAAGTGGTACACCTGACATTTGCGTGACCCACTTCCAATTTGTGTTTAGCCACACCAAATAAACTGAATTGCAACGCACAAATCACGTACCAAATCATCCCTCCAATCAAGCGCAAGTGAGCGGCTGGCATCGATCTCTCTCTCTCGTGCTCATTTGCATTCCTTCACCCTCACACTCGTACAACCACCTCTGCGCTTCATGCTCCTGTGCGCTTGCTCCATACAAGCAGCAGCCAAAGACTCTCGTTGATCACAACGCGACCAAGACGCGTCTATTCGGCGACCAGAAATTTTTGGCGAATTGAGTCGCGACCACTCACATTGTACCCATCGCGTGACAGCATAGTGAGTCGTATACTACGCGCGACCTGTCGAACAACCTAACAGCTGGCAGCCCTCTTTTTGGCGGCGCGCGAGAGAGCGAAAGACTGCGGACGAGCACACAGCGCATGCTATGCTGTCAACGACGATGCCCATGACTGCTCTGACATCTCTCTCGCATAATATGCTTTCAGGCACACAGCAGCAGCTCCAGCAGATCTGCTAGATGTGAGCGCACCAGGACTTGCCAAATTGCCTGCAACTTGTCGCTCCATTTATCAGTACGCTCGCCTCGCTTTTAGGTCCGCACCTCGCGCTTGCTTTCCACAATCTGGCGCTGCGATTGGCCAGTCACTCAACGGACTCTTTTTTACACGCGGCAAAGTGATTGAGTGTGTCGCGCACATTCGAATCGCACTTTAGCGAGTGCGCCTCTGGGTTCAGACACTGGCTCGCTCTCGCTCTTCCGTCCTGCGGTCGTTCACTCACTCAACATACTCACACCCGAAAGACGCGCTTCCCCCGCACTTACACCAAGCTCGCGCTCGATCGATCATGCGCGGCGCACGCGCTCTCGTGGCCTCGTGCCTGCTCCTCTGCGCGGCGTCCGCTTCCGCCACGGCTGCGATCAGCCGCGAGACCGCGGTCGGCGCGCTCTCGCTCGTCGAGCTCAACGACGCGGCGCACGCGTTCGCAGAGCTCCGCGAACTCTCGGCCGCGGCGACGACAAGCCACGAGCTCGAGGAGCTCATTGTGCGTCGCTTGAGCACGATGACGCTCGCTGCGGACGCCGACGACGCGACGCTGCGCACGCAGGCACAGGCGCTGTTCAACCTCTACCGGAAGATCGACCCGACGCTCGTGGCGTCGTGGGGTAAGACCACGACTGCGCAGTTCGAGGCGTTCTACACGAAGATCTTTCCCAAGATTCTCGAGAAAGCCAAAGCAAAGCGCGCGGCCGCAAAGGCGGCGGTGACTGTCGTGTCGACGACCAAGAACGCCGACGGCTCGACGACTGTGACCAAGTCAGACGGCTCGGTCACGACGACGCAGGCAGACGGCACGTCGGTCACGACCGAGACTGACGGAACGATCACGACGACCAAGAAGGACGGCACGACGGTCACGACGACCAAGGACGGCTCGACTATGACGAAGCTCGCCGATGGCTCGAGCGTGAGCACGAAGACCGACGGCACGACTGTGACGAAGAAAGCTGATGGTACGACGACGACATCGACAGCAGATGGCACGACGACGACCACGGCAACGGACGGCACGACGACAACGAAGAAGGCCGATGGCTCGACCACGGTCACGACGCCGACTGGCACAACGACGACGACGACGGCGGATGGCCGAGTGACTGTCACGACGTCAGCACCTAGCACGTCTGGTACGACCCCAGGCACGTCAACGACGCCAGGCACATCGCAGCTCACGGTCAAGTCGACGACGCCAGCGTACGAAGTGGCGGACAGCCTCGCGTTCCTGAGCGAGATCTACGACGAGAAGCTCGCGGCGAACGTGCGTGCGCTGCGCGACAACACGAAGAACATCGAGACGATCGTGCAGTCGTCGAAGGGCAGTGGCGGCAGCGACGCGGCGAACCAGTACCAGGCGCCGACCGTGCTCGAGTCGAGCGACGCGCCCACGGTGCTCGGTCGCCGTCTCGCGGGCGCGCAGGCGCCAAAGAAGGTTGACGTGCTGTTCTGCGACATTGGCGGCAATGCGATCTGGAAGTGGAGCGCGTCGGAGGCGTCGACGCCGGAAACGACCACGAACACGACGACGACAAGAGACTACGTCTTGAACCCGGACCTGTGTACTGCGAAGGAAGTGGTCGTGAAGGTCACGGCGTTCCAGTCGGGCTGCTCGCGCCAGAACCACCCCGAGGGCTGTGACAAGGTCTACTACAAGGGCTGCGGCGGTCTGACCGTGAGCCCTGGCTCGAACCAGATCGTCGTCGCGCGTACTGGGGGTCGCTCGCTCGGTGTCCTCTCGTACAAATCGGTCGGCACGACGTGCCAGGGCCGCGTCGTCGACGCGATCCGGACGTACCGCGGCAAGCGGTTCAACAGCCCGACGTACGCCGAGTACTCCAAGGCTGGACACTTGTACTTCACTGACAGTCCGTTCGGTCTTGCGACGAGCGCGGCGGACCTTGAAGGCGACATCTTGGACAAGTCGCCGCTGCGTGAGATCCCGTTCAACGGCGTGTACTGGCTCAAGAACGGCGAGAGCGGGTCGCAGCCCGTGGAGCTCGTCGACTGCTTCATGGACCGACCGAACAAGATTGCATTCTCGCCCAAGCAGGACGTCATGTACGTCACGAACTCGCGCAAGGGCAACTCGTACGTGAAGCAGTTCGCGCTCAAGAGCGACGGCTCAGTCGCGAACTCGAGCGTGCTGTTCAACTTCACGGCGTTCCCAGAGCTCAAGACGGACGACGGCACGGCCGACGGCATCAAGGTCGACGAAGACGGCTACATCTACGTCGCGCTGCACAAGGGGATCTACGTCCTGTCGCCAGAAGGCACGCTCATCGGCGTGGTCCAGAGCACGCAGCCACTGAGCGCGCTGGCGTTTGGCGGTGGCCGCATGTTCATCACTGGCGCGTTTGGCGTCGTGGCGCAGTCGAGCGCAGTCTTCCCAGCTGTGCCGCCGCCAAAGGCCAAGACCACGTGCGACTAAGTCTGTCGGTCGCCACTCCGCACGACGACGCCTGCTCATGCGGCTGTAGCATCCGTCGATCCGTTGCCGTAGGCTGTCGTCGTATCTTCACTAGCCACCAGCATCACGATCTCTACTTCTCAATGCATCTGGACGTTGCGCCTACTGTCGTGTTGCTTCGTGCCAGTCTCTCACTCTCTGTCTATCGTGTCTACACGTCATCCTCTGCAGCAGCAGACGCCTTTGTCGCCTTGGCTGTTGTCTTCGCGCCTCCTTTCTTGTCACTACTGCCACTCGCAGCCGCCGCTGCTGCAGCGCTCGGTGCGATCGTCGTCGTGAACTTGACAATCAAGTTGGAGCTCACGATCGGCTCGTCCTCTGCGAGCCGTCGACCGTCTTCGCCCTCTGCGTACGCAAAGTTCGCGCCAATGAACTGCGAGACCTTGTACGCGAGCTCGCGCACGGTCGTACCGCGCCGGACCATCACGGCGTCGCCAAACACGCCCTTGTTGTTCGCATCGGTTGAGAAGTTCTTGAGCGACTTGACTGGGTACGCGACGACCGAGTTGCTCAGCTCCACGGCAGCGTTGATCGCTGCGCGCACGCCTGTGCTGCCGTAGCGGAAGAGCACCATGTCCGAGATGCGCTCGAGGCGCTTCGCGATCTTCTTCTCCACGGGTTTGAGTGGTGGGAGGCTCTTGTCGTCAGCACTGTCACCGTCTTCGAGCGTGGCGTAGAACATCGAGCCTGGCTCGTACCGAATGAACTGCTGCTTTGCCGCCGCGCGGAGGAAGCACTCGGCTGCGGCGCTCGAGACGAAGCACCGGTCGCTCCCGTACTTCTCAGCCACTTTCTCAATGTTCTTGTCTGCGTCCGTGCCCTGATCCGCCTTGTTGAGTACGAGGATCGTCGGGAACCGGATCACGAGGAACGCTTCGACGAGCGCGTGGACCTCCGGCTCGCCCCACGTTGTGAGGTTGAACGGATCCTTGAGCCCCATCTTGTCGAGCAAGCTGTTGATGAGCGACGGCGACGCGCCGTAGCCCGAGAGCTGCCCGACGAACGTCGTTGCGAGACTGCTCTTGGTCGCTGCGTGGCGCCGTGCGATGGAGCCCCAGCGCTTCCAGAGGTTGTTGAAGACCCAGCTGTGGATCTCGGCGCTGAGCCAGTCGGCGTCGTTGATCGGGTCGTACCCCTCCGTCTCTTCGCCCTTTTCGTTCGTGCGACCCGAGATGTCGATGATGTGCATGAGCACGTGCGCGTGGCGCAGGTCGTCGAGGAACTTGTTCCCAAGCCCTGCGCCTTCAGACGCACCGGGAATGAGCCCTGCAACGTCAAGTAGCTTCACTGGCACGTGCCGCACGCCCTGCTCGCACTTGCCATAGCGCGGCTGGCAGACGGCGCTCTTGCCCTTTGCAGCACATGGGCACGTTGTCATGTAGTACGTGATGCCTTCGTTCGGCTCGATCGTCGTGAACGGGAAGTTCCCAACCTTGGCTTTGCCATCAGTCACGGCGTTGAAGAACGTCGACTTGCCGGCGCTCGGCTTGCCCACGCAGCCGATCACGAGCTCCATCTTGCTTGGGCTGCTGCTTTTTGCTGTTGGCTGTTGAAGGGCTTGCGTTGTCGATGTGGTCACACCATTAATGGTGTGGCAAGCCATCACATTTCAAGTCAAAATAGTGTATGCAATAGCGTCAACTTGTATAGAATATGTACCTTGGTTTCAGTATGCTACATATATTTACGTCTTCGCATCTCATGACAGTCCGACCAAAGCAAGCGCTGTGGATCAGCACCCGACTGCTGCTCATGCGATTCGCTGGACATGGAGGTGACTCGATACACGGTGCATGCAGTGCGCTTTTGTATGATGCGTACTTGCTCGCTCGCGCGCATGCATTGACTTGCTCGCTTCATGCGAACGTCAAGTGCATTCTGTGGTTGCAGACTATGTTGACAGCCGCTGATCGAACGACAGCACCAGCATGCTCGCTCGATTGTAGTTGCAGCGCTGCATTGGCCGCGAGTCGGACGAACACGAGTGCATCGCGACAGCAACCGAAACATGCTCCGTACATGCGCAATGTTCTACGCGTCAGCGTCTTGATGCGATCGTAACAGCGTTCGCAGAGGCAACATGAGCTGCGCTCATCGTGGTCATGAGTACGTGCTTGGTGCATACTGCGCACGGCTGTGTTAGTGCATGTACGAGAGATGGCAAGGTCGCTCGCACTCACAGAGGTGCCGAGCCAACGTACTGCCAGTCAGAGGACCGTGTCAGATTCCTGCGAGTGTCTCCAGACTGTGTGTCGTGTTGACAGAGCGAGCGAGGAGTCACGACATGTGGACGTCTCCTGCCTCTCCACGTGCCGCCAGCGACATTTGATCTCCTGTCCAGCAGATATAACAGCAGCTATTGCGAGCACATGCGGTTGCGCGAAATGAGCTGCGCGACATCACCAGCAGCTCCGCGTCTGTGCCAAATCACTCAAGCACGAGTGTCGCCCACGCATTCTCTCATACGAGGGTGCCAAACACACAAACGAGTTGCGTCTCGAAGCCGACTCTTCTCGGTTGCGCTGTCGTCGCTTCAGGCGCGATCGACAGCAGACGATGCGCGAGTGCGTCGAGTCTGCTTGCGTTGGTCACTCGGAGCGCGCGAGTGTTCGAACACGTACAAGACAGACAGACACGGCGCACGGACCGATCGATTCGGTATTCGTGCTCAAGCTGTGTTGAGTCCGTCTGAGCGCTCGCATTGAGTCAACAACCAAGCCGTTCATGGTTTGCTCTGCCAGCCATTGCACTCTCTCTTGTGCGAAAGAGCTCGTCTCGGATCGACGGCTCCATCGAGTACGCAGACGGTCGTGCTAACACACCGTTCATCTTGCAGAATCAATCACCCTCGAGCAAGATGCCACGATGTTGGAGGAGCGCTTCATCGTTCTACTGTCGGCGCTGCTATCGTAGACACTACAGTGTTCTGGTGCGCTCTTGCTCAAGTTTGTACCCGACGTGATGTGGAGCAGACCTCTTGAGCGAGCAAATCCTTATAGCACGCTTGCGTTGCCTCGTTCATACCTCTCCGACACGCCGTTGCGCCGATTCGAGGCACTGATAGCGATGACAGCACCTAGTGTAAGGAACACGATAAGTTCGTTTCGATCCGTCTGTGTGCGATCCAAGACAATGCGCTTGATGTGGTCACTTCGCCACAAGTTGCTGTGCAAACACCGAAAGAGCAAGGACGTGGCGAGGCGATCACCAGACAACAACACGGTCATGAGCTCACTCGATGGCAAGCGCCACGCAGCACTCCAGCACTCTGTCTCTAGCTGTCGTAGTATCTACGTCTCCAAACGACTGCCGCAAGCCAGATCCCTCACACTTGGACGCTCACTCCATTCGTTTCATTGGCTTTGCCTGAGGTACTACTTGTCCATTGTCGCTCACATTGACTGTCGCCTACGCCACCTCGCTCTCTCGCTCATACTACGTGACTGACTAACTTACGATCCGCCACCAAGGCGGTAGTAGCTCATACGAAAGCGTCCAAGCGCTTTCCACGCTGGTGGCAGTGGAGCATTCTGTCCTGGTGCAGCAGCGACTGCTGTGTGGTACTGCCGCGCGTGCGCTTTCGTGACCGACTTGCGCTTCATGCGAAGCTTCATCTCGTCGACGTACGGCCGCTCGTCGTCCGCAAACGACGACGGCGACACAGTCGTGAGCACTTCGCCATTCACATACAAGCGGTGGTTCCGCCAGCACTCGATGCGCATGCGCACGTGGTGCGACGGGTCGTTCGGGACGATCGCCCAGCGAAAGAGCTCCAGATACACGACCAAGCGGTCCGAGCCCTCCATGTGGATGCTCCCAATGTAGTCGCCAGACGACCCGCCGCCGAGCAACGACGACATGCCGTTTGGGAACAGCCGGAAGATGCGCTCGCGGCCATCAAGGACAAGGTGCATGCTGTCGAGACCGAGCGCCAGCGTGTTCACGGAGCGGATCCGGAGCGTGCGCTCTTGGACCCCGAGTGCGACTTCGAGGCGTCCGAGCTGTGAAATGAGGTCAAAGACTGCGAAGAGCGACGTCGCGCTCTCGACTGACGGCTCGCTCTGCTTCCACACCGCCTCCTCGGTGTCGAGGAGCCACTCGCTGTTCCAGCCGTGCTCAAACGCATTCCGTGCAGTCGCAGTAGCAAGGAAGCTCGACTGCGTTGCTGCGGACGACGGTGTTGGCGACGGTGACGGCGCAGTGGCGCCACTGCGAACGCGCGACGCAATGTACGCGTCGCGGAGCTGCGCGACAAACGCATTCCAGCCAGCAAAGCCGTGCGCGCCGAGGACCTGACGCACGCGCACGCGCTTGGAGTGGAAGCGCTCGTACAAGTACACAGTCGAGATGATCTCTTCCGCGACGTTCGCGAGGCTCTTGAGCGGCGTCATGTCAAACACGTGGTGGTTCAACCGCTCCTCAAGCTGCGTGAGCCACACCAGGAAGCTCGCACGCAGTGCGTGCTTGTCGAGCGTCGACGCCGCGTGCTGCTGCACAAACGACGCGAGCCACTGCCGCGTGTCGTCTGAGTAGAACCAGAGCGATGCCTGTGCGACAACACGGAGCAGCGCTTCGAGCTCGTACGGCAGCACGGCGCGCGTCGACGTCTGTGGCGCAGTCGTCCACTCGGCTTGCTCGAGCAGGACGCGCGAGAAGCAGTTGATCTTCCCAATTGGGTGCGTCCGCGGCGCCAAAGGCTCGAGCAGCCGACGGTGCGTAATGTGCACGAGCTCGTCGACAAACGGCGCGTACGTTGCGAGAGGCGTCCACTGCGCAAACCAGTAGAGCAGCGCGAGGTTCTTCGATGTCGTGACAGCGCTTGCGTGCGCGTGTTCCCAGAGCACGCGGTCTTCAAACGCGTTCGTGCTCGAGAGCTTTGTCGTTGACGACGCGATCGACGAGCTCGGGATGCGGAAGCTCGATGCGACTGGCCGCACGAACGAGTCGACTGGTCGCCGCCGCTTCAGCGCCCGATGGTCATCGACGTCATCAGAGCCCCAGCAATCGTCTTTCACGCTCACGTCCATGGCGCTAAGCGGTCGTTTGTGGTACTGCCGGTCACTTGGAGTGCTCGCTGTTGGCGACGGTAGCTGATACTGCGGTGCGCCGTAGTACGGCACGTGCTGCGCATCGCTGCGGACACTGTTGCTGCCGCCTTCGTTCGGCGCGCGTCGGTACGAGATGACAGTGAACTCCGGCGACACGATCACAGCGGCGACGCGGTACAGGAACGACTGCGGCAGCGCACTGTGCTTGCTCAGCGCTGTCACGAGCTGGCCTTTAGCGTCAACGCCGCACTTCTCGAGCACGTACGCCTTGAGGACGTGCTTCATGAGTCGCTGCGCTTTGTTCGCGCCGCTCTCCCAGTCGTAGTACCAGCGCGAGTAGATCTTGCCATTGAGCTGGAACACAAGTGCGTTCTGCTCACACAGGAAGCAGCAGCAGCACAAGACAGGGCTGTGAGTGAAGGTCTATGAGGAGACAGCACATGACTGACAGTCCTTACCTCTGACGGCGTGTGCGTGACGTTCTTGATCGACGTTGCGAGCGCAGATGGTCGCTCGCGCACGCCTGGGATCCACTGTCCCTCTGGGTTCTCTTCGCTCTGCGTGCCCGCTGTGACGCTATCGTACGAGAGGCACTCGCCAGGCTCGAGTCCTGGGTCCGAAGATGACTCGAAGCGCGCAAACACTGCGAGCTCGCCGACACCGAGCGTGTCTGCGTCGCTCGAGCCAGACGACGATGACGACTGCAGCTGCGGCGACAGTTTGGTCGTGTGCACGAGCACGTGGAGCGAGCTGCCGCAGTAGCTGCGCTCCATGTGGTTTGGACAGCAGTGAGGGAAGCACCTGGCGACATCAGCGAGTGTATGCATGCGTATGCGTATGTCAGTCGCGCAGTCAAGGGCATCACTGCGTGCGTTGGCTAGTGCCTGACTGACGCACCGAAGAATCTTGAGCCCTTTCGTACGATTGCTCCTGCTCATCCGCGCACACAAAGCAAGCACAACAGGCAAACGAACATGTCAGTGTGAAGCTATACGTTGAAAGAGAAGAAGCGTCAGATGCGCACCGCTTGTACTCGGGCTGGAAGAGCTCTCTGTGGTCGCACTCGAGGCGGCAGAACGTCACCGCTGCTACAGGCGAGCCTGGCGCAGTGAGCACAGACGACGACGTGTGCATTGCGAGTGTTCGTGCTCGCTTGTATGCGTGTGTGTGGTGAGTAGAAGATTTTGAGATGTGGGTGCAGCAGCTCGCGCGCGAGGCGGCGGCGGGGGTGCGACTCGTGGACACCGAACTATACGCACAGCAGCAGGAGCAGGAGCGCCACACACACAGCACAGTAGTGATTTGCAGTCGTTTCGTTGTTCGCAGGGGCGTCGGGTCGGACACACTGGTTTTGCTGCCTTGCGCGGCTGCCAGTAGCGAGTAGTGACTGTTTGGACGCTGGAGGAGGAGGAATGTCTATGTGTGTGGGTTGGGCATGGCGAGTGGGACGCGGCGACAGGTGGCGGTCTCGATAGTGAAAGAACTGAGGGGCGTCGCGTTGGACGAAAGTGCACTCGAGAGCGAGAGGAGGACAAACGGCGTGAGAGAAAAGAGGCACAGATGCGCGAAACGCGGACGTTTGGCTCCACAAAACTGTCTCTCTGTGGCGCAAAACGGAGGTCTCGACTCCGCTCAAGTTCGATCCTGATGCTTCAAACGCTCTTTTGTATCGGAAGCATCGAGTGTAATTCGTGCTGTAAAAATTGGAGACCAGAGAGCTAAACCGAAGCAGTTCAGAAGACACGCTCGTCTTCTTCGAATAGCCGTACACATTCGATCGCTTCAATAGAAATCTCAAAACATCTGCGCGAATCGCTTGCAGTCCCTTCGAGAGACTGCTGCTGCAACTTGCAGCAGCAGTGCGAGACACACAAGCACACAAGCACACAAGCACACAAGCACACAGCGTTGAGTGAAAGCAAAGCAGTGCATTGCTGTTGTTGTTGTTGCTGTTTCATGCAACACTGGACACGTTTCTCGCGACGCGCATACCCGCATGCTATCGTGCTGTTGCTAGAGAAACGAGGGCTTCCTCCGCAGTCGGCAAAGTCCTAAGGCTGCTACACAGATCGTCACACGCTCGAGTACAAAGATGGCGGTGGATGACTTGGTCGACAAACTAAGCCACGTTCGGTCGGCTTCTGACTCATAGTACCTCAGCATGAGCGCCTTCGTACTTGCGGAGCGGGCTCTGACGAGTTCATCGTCAGTCACGAGTTGGTGTACTCGTCGTGATGAGCTTCAGGCAGCAAACATAGCAAAGCGCTTGTCAATCAAGGTCGTGCTTTGCGAGGCACAACGCTCATCAAAGACACGACGCACGCTGCGTGGGCACACGCGTGACACCAACATCCGCCAGCGCGTGAGTTCGTGCCAACACTACCGGTAGGAGATGGTTTGAAGCGTTGCGCGATCTACTTGTATCAACGCGTACACACAAAGGAGTGAGCTCGCCGATAGCGTGTTGTTGTCGTGACTGTTTCGCGCGTGCGCCTCGCGTGACGAGGAAGCTGTCGAAGCTATCGAGTTGAGACGCCATTCGTGAGATCGAGGTGCGAACTTTGTGCGGCTCGTCATAGCTTTTCAAGCGCAAATTCAAAGTCCAGAGAATGGCTTGTCAGTTGTAACAAAGAGGCGCTTTAATTTCCTGGCATACAAAATCCAGCTGTCTGGAGTGCGAGATAAAATCCTTTTTGCTCAAGTGCGCACTTGGTGCTGGTGCTTCTACAACAGAATCGTAGCTTGTGCTTTCTATACTTGTGTCGATTTGCCAGCATGAGTGTGACACACCCGTCTTTTCGCTCCCTTTTGGCTCCTATGTTCCGGGTGCAAAACAAAACACTCAACATCATCGACACTCTTGATCGACCAGAAGCTCGAGCAAGCTAGCGAGTGCGCTCGTCGTTCACGCGCGTGCACATACCAGACACTACTCGCTGCGCGCTACGAATACCTCGGAGTTGTAGCAGCAGCAGCTGAAGGCGCCGCCATGGGGAATGCGCTCGGGAAGAAGAAGACGCTCAAGGAGCAACTGCGCGAGAACAAGCGCGAGATCAATCGCGCAGTGCGTGAGCTCGACCGCGAGCGCGCGAACTTGCAGATGCAGGAGAAGAAGCTTATCATCGAGATCAAGAAGATGGCGAAAGAAGGGCAGATCGCGTCAGTGAAAATCATGGCGAAAGACCTCGTGCGCACGCGCCAGCACGTGACCAAGTTCTACACTATGCGCTCGCAGCTCCAGGCAGTCTCGCTGCGTTTAGAGGTGCGTTGCCCATGTGTCTATAGGTGTGTGCACGCGACGGTGTGCTGACTAGAGTGCGTCTGATTGTGTACGATAGACGGCCAAGTCGGCAGAAGCGATGACGTCTGCGCTCCAAGGCACGACACACGCGATGAAGGCGATGGCAAAGACGATGAACCTCCCGAAGCTCAACCAGATCATGATGGAGTACACGAAGGAGAGCGAGAAGATGGAGATGACGCAAGAGATGATCGGCGAAACGATCGACGACGTTATGGATGCGGACCAGGACGAAGAGGAGGAGGACAAGATCGTCGGTCAGGTCTTGGACGAGATCGGCATTGACCTCACTGGCGCCGTGCCAGAAGCGCCAGTCGCACAAGCGCCGCAGCCAGTGGCTACAAAAGCTGCACCTGCTGTAGTCGTGCCGCCTCCTGCACCAGTCGCAGCTGGTGGCGACGACATCAACGATTCTGCTATGAGCGACTTAGAAGCGCGGCTGAACAACTTGCGGCGATCGTAGTGCGAGTGTGCAGGAACTTGCGCGTGCAAGATCTTGTGTGCACACAGGCTCCTGTTTTGTATGGAGCCCATACTCAATGATGATGAATGCAACTCGTGTCTGTATAATCGGTTACCATACTTTGCTTGCCTTGTTTGTTTGTCTTGCTTTGCTTCGCTTGTCATACTTGTCTGCTTGCTTGCTACATCATGTCGGGGATAATGAGCAAGTTCTTGGGAATGAGGCAGAAGTGGAGCGCAAAATACACAAAGCGATGACACAAGTACGTCTCTTCTTCGAACGCGCGGAAGACCTCGGCGTGGTGGAAGTACGTGTGCGAGAAGATGCGGTAGAGCCGCCGCGCGACGGACTGGAAGTACTGCGTCGCGTTGCTCGTGATCGACACGCGCGACGGGAACACGCGACTGCTCGTGAGCAGTGTGTTCACGTTGTCCATCGTGTGCACAATGTACTCGAACGCGCAGCACTCTTTCGGCGCTTTGTGCGCGGCGCAGAGGAAGACCCAGTCGTCTGTCGCTTTCATGACGACGCAGCTCTCGCGCGTGCACGTGCCGTCGAGCTTCGCGACGAGCACATTCAGTTCTTTCATCACTTGTCGCAAGTGCTCGTACTGCCACAAGTACGTGTCCTGGTCATCGGGGACGTGGTAGATCTTGGCGAGCGCAGTCGGGTCTGCGCGCACGAGGCGCTGGATCAGCTGCTCGGCTTCGAACGCGCCGCCGGCATCGACTGCTGCTGCTGCGCCGCTGTTGCTGCTGCTCTCCCACGCAAAGAACTCGTCGTTGCGGCTCCCTGGCGGGTTCTTGCCCACGACCAGCGCCATCGTTGCGTCGAGTGTCTGCTGCTTGATCGGTCTTGCTGCTTGCGCGTTTTTGCTTGCGTTTTTGGTTCAAGGTGACTGTTCTGTCGGATACTGTGCTGCGAGTGATCGACTGTACTGTCGGTGAACTGCCTCTCTGTGCTGAAGAGTCACTCTGTTGATGGCCATCATGCGCATGCTCAAGCTCATGCCTCTCGAGACGGACGTGTCCGTGTGGATGAAAGCCTTGCAACAACAGCACACTTGCTTGCTTGTGTTTTCGAATGCTAGCAGTGCGCGAGCCGGTTGGTGTCGTCGATGTCGATGGCCACTGCAGACGAGTGTGGGTGGGTGTCAACTCGACAAGCAAGTCGCCACGAATCGTGTCATCCTGCTGCCGCCCAGGTCGCCGTAGCATAGCGGCGAGTGTATGCTCCGCTCTTTTACATACTACCACGCAACACGACACAACAGAGCGTCATGCGTCCTGGCGACTGGGATCAGCTCCTTCATTCGCGTGCGCCAGGGGCAAATCTGCTTCGCAAATCGGCTCTTTTTCGACGCCACACATTCCGACACAACGCGCTTGCTTGTTGCTCGCCGATTGATTGACAGCAGTGAAGCGTCAACGCTTTGACTGCGCGAAAGCGTGTGAACGAGCGTGATTGCGGTGCAACTTTGCGAGCGTCGAGCGTCTGCAGTCCGCACTTTGCGTCTCACCATCCGTCCGTCCGTCTGCGCTTCATTTCGCTCAAGCATGAAGCGCGCGCGCGCAGGTGTCTCCTGTATCTGCTGGCTGCTCGCGTCGTCATCGTCGTCTGCCACGACTGCAGTCCATGGACTCGCCGGTGTCGCACGCGTAGACCCGCTGCCAGCGCCACTGCCGCGTACGTGCGTATGCAGCTGTTGTCTGCTTGCTCGTGCACGCAGAGCGCTCACATACACGCCTGCATCGCTCTCGCTCTCTCGCATTGCATCTGCAGGTCTGCTGCAGTCAGTCGTAGAGCCATTGAACACTACGACCACTGACGACAGCGTCAGCGATAGCGATAGCGACCGCATCGCAGCAGCAGCAGCAGCTCTCCTGGAGACTGAGGCGCCATCAAATGCCACGGCTACTGCTGATAACAGCGTTCTTGGCAGTGCCGCGGTAGACAGCGAAGGCCGCGCTGCTGCGAGCGCAGCACCGCCAGTGCACTCTACCAGCAGTGCACCAACGACGACAACGGCTGAGCCCTCGTCTGAGCCACCCACAGATGGACGCGTCGTGACGGACGCGAGCTACCGCCGCGACTCGAACCTCAGCGCAGAAGGGATCATCGGCATCGTCGCTGGCTGCGTCGCAGTCGTCGCACTCGCGATCGCATTCGTGCGCGTCGGTGCGTCCAAGCGCAAGCAGCAGCAGCAGCAGGTCGACACGTCAGTGGTGCCGCAAGACCTCGCATCGAGCACCATGAGCATCAAAGACGTCAAGTACGTCGACTCGTTCGACTCGCCCGCGACGACACCGCGCGCGTCGATCGCGTCGCTCCGCAAGCCGTCCGTACCACGACGGAGCCTGCAGCTCACGAGCGAGAGCGCAGCGCAGCAGCATGACCCACACGCTGGCGCTGCGCCGTCGCTCGAGTACACAATCACAGCTGTCGAGCCAGAGCCGCTCTTCACGCCCAGTCGCGTGCGCACGTTCTCGCGGTCGCACCGGAGCGACTCGCTCAAGCGCGCGCCACTGAGTCCAGAGAGCTACCTCGCACTCGCGCAGTCGACAAGTCGGCAGCCGTTCCGCCAGTCGCGGAGGTCGCGCCACTCGCGCGCAGTGAGTCGCGAGTCGCCTCGTGCTGCTGCTGCGATGTCGCCGTCTGCGCGCCGTCCATCGCGCTTGCGCTTCTCGCGGAGCTCGATCCAGAGCACAGACAGCGCATCCGAGATCCCAATGCTCGGTGGCGGTGGCATGCCAAGCCACGACCCCGACGGCGATCGCCACACAGTCGGTGCAGTATGTGTTCGTGCGACTGGCGTTGTAGATGCAAACGACAACTGCCTCGCGTCGCCGCGCGACATCCCCGTGCTCGCACGCGGATCTGAAGAGTCCGTCGACTCGATCGAGGACGAGGACATTGAAATCAGCTTGTAAGTTGAAGAGAGTGAGTGTCAGTGATCATGCAGTGACTCGACGACGTCGAGGCCATGTGAGTGTAGAGTGCCAGTACAACTCGAGACATCCAGTCAGCCACAGACGCATACCACACACACGCACTGCGTTCGTGCAATGGATCGCTCTCTTTGCTCTCTCTTAGTCGCCTTCTGTTGACTATCGTGCTCCAGTTCGCTTGCCCTCTCTGTCCTAGATCCTCAGTCTTTGGTCCTCAGTCATTGGCCTTATGACGTTTGCCTCTTTGGTCGTCTCTCCTTGTCGTCTCTATCAAAGCCACTGATTTCCTTACTGACTCGCTCCACCACTGCCACTGCTGCCGACGATGTTGCGCATCGAGAAGCCGTCAAAGAACGGGTTGTTCAGCGCCTCCTTTGCGCTCACGCGGTCGTCTGGATCAAGGATCAGCATGAGCTGGAGCAAGTCGAGCAGTCCAGACGCTGCGTCATCTGGCGCCACGAGCTGCGCGAGCGTCCGCATCTTGCGCACGTGCTCGACGCTCTCGTCGCTCGTGGCACCGTCGGGCCAGTGGAGCTTGCCGCGGTGAAAGAACTTGGACGCCGGTTTGTTCGCTTTTGCGATCATGTGCGCTGGCAAGCGACCGATGCAGCGCTCGATCAGCGCCAAGTGCTCGAGGTTCTCGTGCTGCAGTGCGAGAGCACGTCAGTCAGCTAGGCTCCTAGACACCAAGGCAGACACGCATGGGTGGACTGACCATAGTAGTGAGACGTACCGTCGCAAAGAGCAGCTCGCCGAGGTACAGCTCTGCGATGATGCAGCCAGCGGACCAGATGTCCGACGGGTAGCTCCAGCCGAGACCGAGGATCACTTCCGGCGACCGGTACTGCCGCGTGTTGATGATCGAGCTCTTGGACTCGTCGTCGTACGTCGCGCCGCCAAAGTCAATCACTGTCAGTAGGCATCACAGCAGGTTGCGCAGTGTGAGTGTGAGTGTGAGTGCACAGTCGCCAACGATACGTAGCACATCACAGAGAGACTGCGCATTTGCACAACGTACACTTGACTGCATTGCACGCAGGTGGACGCAGCGAGAGCCGTCCCGAGTCACCGCCACTGTCCGAGTCGCTGCGCTCGCGTTGCCGGCCGTTCGACCACTGCGACGCATGCGGTGACGCACCAGCGGACGACATGGACGACGATGGCGACGCTTGCGCTGGACGCTCTTCTTCGTCGTCAACGAGCAGGATGTTCTCAGGCTTGAGGTCCGTGTGGATGAGCTTGATGCTGTGGATGAACTCGAGCGCCGTGAGGAGCTGCCACGCGTACGCGCGGATGCTCGCGAGCGGGAACGGCTTGTAGTCGTGGCTCTTGAGGTAGTCGTAGAGCGAGCACCCGAGGCGCTCAAACACCATGCACACGTGGCCCTTGTACTCAAACCTGCAACGTCATACATTGTGTTGTGAGCAGGAGGAACGTATGCTCGCCAACTCACAAAAAGAGAGCGCAGACGCACCACTTGTACATCCGCACACACAGCGACGTGTTCGTCGTGTCCTTGTCGTTCACGTCTTGGAGGATCGCAGCTTCGATCTTTGCAGACTCGGTGTACTTGTCCACTTGCCGCACGACTTTGATCGCGACGATCATGTTGCGCTGCTTGTCGAGGCACTCGAGCACGCGGCCAAACGTCCCAAGACCGGCTTCGCGAATGATCTTGTCTGTTAGACATAGTCAGTCCTAGTCAGTTTGCGCTCTCTTTGTGTGAGTCCGCCAGACAACAGTAGCAGGACACTCAACGTACAGCGCGAAGCGATATAGTCGCCCGGCTTGCCGTCGTAGCTCCCGATCGTGTCGTCGTGCGCAGAGCTGTCGTCGCTCCCGTCTTTCTCCGCGCGCTGCTGCGAGTGCTGCTGTTGCGCACTGCGGTCGTCCGACCAGTTGCGCTCACGACGCGGCGCCTTTGGGCGGTACGACCGACTGCTGCCGCGCGTGTCGTACTCACGGCCGCCGCGGCTCCGGTAGCTCTCGTGCTCGCGCGTGCTCCGACGTGGTCTGTGCAGAGTCGCATGAGTGTAAGAGAGTCTAGCACACTATCATGGTGAGTGTGTGGGGCGAACGAGCAGTAGCCAACGAACCTGGATCGACTGCTCGACCGACGTCGGGAGCGCGACTCGTGCCCGCGCGCAGAGCGAGAGTCTGTTGCATTCAAGAAACAGGGAGAGAGAGTCAAACACAGTCAGCTGACGATGAGCGCTCTCACCTAGAATGAATGGCGCAGACACTCCATAGTAGCAGAGTCATACCTCCACGCCGACGCGAGTGCGAGCGCGATCTGGACCGTGAGCGCGGACGCGGACTCCGCTCACTCCGTCTCCCTCGACGACTGCGCGCACTTGCAGGCGACGACGCGTAATGTTGCTGCTGACGGTGTCGCAGTCGCGACGCCACTGGGCTCTGACTGCGTGAGCGTCGCTTCTTCCGACGCTGATGGCGCTCTCGACGCGGGGTCCCGCCGTCATCGTCGTAGCGGTCGTCTGCACGACGACGCGAGTCGCCGTCGTCGCGGTCTCGGTGACGCCGATCCATGTGCTCACACTCGTTCACGCTCACGTACACACGTACGTCGCCACAAAGCACAGCACAGATCGACGAGATAGACGAGATAGACGAGATGGAACCGCTCGCTCGAACTCGAACTCTACCAAGAGTGTTAAATATGTTCCCAATATTTACGATCCCTTTCTTTTTGCACTATGAACAAAAGTGAGTGATTCACATATTATAGGAACCCGTACCTGAGTTTATTAATTATGGATTCATAAATAGAGATAACAAACACAGAATAATGTTTTGGTCAAACTTTAGGCAGTGTTTGCCAGGTAGATACACATTTATCTCAACCAATAAATGTGTTTTTTCAACGAACACATTCCAAAGACACATAATTACTATTAAATCACGCTAAAGTAGATCAACAAATCGTCGTCTCACATCTAAAACCGGATTTGTATATATACAGTCAATACTGTATAATGTATGTAAATTCAGACACCCATGTTTGCATACAAACCAGAAATCTATCAGAACCACGTTTTCCTGAGATTTTGCAGGCATACATGCATAAATAGTCCATCTGCCAAGTTGAAGAGTTTGATCACAAAATTTGTATGTGAAAATTGAAAATCATTGCAAATCAGTGTTCCTTTGACAAATATTCTGAGCTAATTATCACTAGCTTCGTGCGATTGGCTGATGACGTTGTCGGAACTGACATGTCGTCCGAACCTCCAAATACTTTACGGTATTCCCATTACTGAACAGTATTTTTGGAAATACATTAAACCGCTCGCTCAAACTCGAGTTATCTCCACAGTAAACGCCAGTCCAGCTCAAAAAATTCTATATAATTCGCTTTTGCTCAACTATCCAAATCAGAAAACGCCATAGAAAATGTAGACCAGAGGGCAATAAAAAACAAGTCGAATATATTGTGCATTTTGTTCTGGCACGAAAAAGCTTACCAATCAAGTAGAAATATTTATATAATATTTATCATGAATAAATGAATAGTTAGCTGCCAGTGCGATACAGCGGCAGCGCTAGGAGGGACTCGCAAGAGCACCACCTTGATCGATTCAGCGTAGGACACGACGTCGCTGTAAAGCGACCTGCAAAGTCGTCCCAGACGAGAAGGACTGTGGTGGACGGGTCTGCTCGGGCTGCAAAGTGAAGAAACTCGAAGGATAGATGAGGGCAATAACAATGAAGATAGAAAATAGCATTCTCGAAATTTGTGGAAACGAAACGTACTTTTTTCACAACGCAAGCCATCTCATTTTCGACTTTCTCCACACACTTTCTGTTTACAAGTCAAAATATATTGGGCGTTTTGTTGTTCTGGTACAAAATTGCTTACCGATACCCATTTTCAAGTCCATATTTTATTGATGGACCTCCTCGTCTGACGTGGTTAACACGGTGTCCACACTGGTTCGCTTCGACTTCAACACTATAATCTGTATGCATTTTCAACCATGCAAACACACTGTATCTTAAACCGGATTTGTATACGAATTGTGCTTTTACGTATCTGTATATGTACAGTCAATATTCCCATTATTGAACAGTATTACTGGAAATACATTACTATTCAAAGGTCTGAAGTTCGTAAAAGGTATAAAGGTGTAAAAGGGCGCTGTTCCTTGAACAGTCCCTTAAACACGGCTTGCACGCTTGTGCGTCTTGAGGAAGCGTCCCGACTTGGAGGGAGGAAGAGGAACGAGACTTGAGCGCTTGAAGGCAAATTTGCAACTGAATTCAAAAGCTCGGGTGGTTCCTGCTCTGCTTCCTACTGCACCACAAGGGCACCTAGAGGTTTTATGCGTAAAACCTCGCTCCTACAAAATGTACCCACTACCTGATATATATAACCTTGGGTTCTCTCGAGGTTCAACCCACTGACCTTGAACTTGAAGTCTGGTGAAAAGTTCCCTGCTCCGTGGTTGGCCAGAGCCTCTCACTTGAACCTAGACGATGACGCTCGATGCGTCACTCGTCGTGTTCCCTCGAGATTCCCCAAGATTCAGGAACCGTCATTCCGCACATGATTGCGCCCAGTGGTGATTACTCCGAATCTTCACTGTCGATGTGCCGGAATGTCCGTGACATCATCCAGCGATGGAGTGACGTCACCTGTGCATGCGAGACCTCGTCGCCGTGACTCCTTTGTCACCGGCCAACCGCAATGCGCAGAGGAGTGGTGTGTCCCACACAACCACTCGCATGTAATGGGATTAGCAAGGCCCATTACAAAAGGACAGGAGACAAAGTGAATAATCCAAGCTACCATAGTAAAGCTAAGTTACTTGAGTCACCTCTCTTTCGCGACTTGTACATAATAAATATGGTGACGTCGTGTCGAACCTGTTCGTCCGCTTTCTCGAGCACGTGTCGAAAGCGAAGCACACGATTCGCATTGCCATGCTCACCTTTTCAGACACGTACAGGTACGCTCCAGTCCTATTGACTGGCATACGCTGCATGACCGGTACGTCGTTCTAACACTCTTGTTGTTGGCTAGTTTGCTCTCCACCTCATCTCCCTCGCAGAGGATAACAGCAACCTGTCTGTGGAGCTTCTACTGGGCCTTGAGCAATACTATGAAGACCCGACAGCCGCCGATCTGCTACGCGAGGCAGGAGATTAATTCTCTGTCTTTGTTGCCTCAAGAAAACTCCACGCCAAGGTCGTGATTGTAGACGATGACGTCGCCATCTTCGTACGTGCGATGCGACTCGAGTTTGACACGTGTATGTGTACGTGTTAACTGTCCGTCGACTGATGACGCCTGTTGGTGAATTGCGGCTGTGTTCGCCCTTTGACTTTTGCGCACTACATCATCGCGACTCGAGAAAGGAACACGAGTAGCGTGGTTTGTCACTTCATCACGATTCAAGAGAGGAACACAAATAGCATGTTTTGCCACTCAATCTATCTACAAATCAGAGAATAAGTCTCACCTGCGAACCTCGACCATACAAGTCGTTCTTTGCTGATGGTATATTGTAACAGGTCGATGAATAAAATGTGAGAATGTAGCATTGTCTCATGAAAACAACATGAAACATTTCAAGGGCACAGTATTTCTTACTGTCATTCTCACGGTACTAATCGCACCACGTTGCGCTTGTGCAAGTGCTATGGTCGCAGAGCACGGGAGCTCGAAGTGCTCGAAGTGCTCGAATGTGCTCTGTGATTCCATGATGTGCTGTTCCTGTTGCTTTTTATGTCTGCTGACAGATGAGGCGAGCGAGCACCGTCAAGATCGACCACACAAGCAGAGCAGCACGTCGCATTCAAGAGCATCTGGTACAAGGTGCGCACAGTGCTGTTTGTATGTGTGTCTGTATGGTATGTGAGTGTACGGTCGAATGTGGTTTGTGGAACGACAGTTTGAGCATGATGTGCGTGCTCGAGGCGTCTTTCGAAAGACTGCTTTGCGCGCAATTATTCCTTTAGAGGCATGCGCTGTGAGTTTGAGCGAGTCGATATTCTTCTTAGCACGTAAAGCGGCGTATTCTGCAGCGTAGCCCCAAAACTGCAGAGCAGTGCAGTTGTGAACGATATGCACTGACTGACGTTCATGCCAGTCGTGTGCATTCGTTCGGCATCCTATTGGACGCTAGAGTCTTTGGTCCTGACACTTCTGGATAGAGATGTCGTGCTCGCACTTGATTTTGCTTGCCTCGCAATTGATCCGTTTAGAAATTGCCATGCCATTTGTTCTAGGATTGAACGTTTACTGAACGTATATCTCTAGAGTCTTTGGCTCTGACACTTCTGCGTGGTGATGTCGAGCTTGCCCTTGGCTTGCCGGCCTTCGCGATTATGCATATATCCTAGATTTGTACGAGTTGTACGTTTATTGTACGTTTATCCAAGGGTAATTTCTGAAGAAGAATATTTCTGAACAAAATATTCAGCATGTCATTCGGATTTTACAATCGGGTTTTGTAGTTATGGATTATATCCTGTACAATGTGTATACTTAATTTAAAGTGCTTTTTTACTATAAACTAAAATCAATCGGTTTTGGCAACTCACGGATAAAGTGAGCGAATCGGTGCTCGTGGTCGAACCACCAGCGCGCTGCGTCGAGTTCGCTTACCTTCTCCTTGTCAAAGAGCACTGCGATGACCTCTTCTTCAAACGTGTCTTCGCGCCTGCCCATATGGAGCGCCACGCCGTCGCGCTTTGCTTTCTTGTCGGTCTTGCGGTACATCGAGCTGAGCTCAAACTTGGACGCGTCCTGGAGCACGAGCCGCGCTTTCGTCTCGCTCGAGTCAAAGTCCACACGTCGACCACCGATCACAGGCTGTTCGCTCCACGACTTGAGCGGTAGAGCCATTTCATTCGATGGCGCTTCGTCGGCTACAGTGTCGCCGGATCCGCCAGCGTCGCTATCGCATTGACTCGGATCGTTCTGAGCGTTTGAGTCGCTGCTGCTGTTGTTTGCGACTCTAGGCGACAGTGCCACGCTCTTCGACAGCGACGCTGTGAGCTCCGACTTCATGCTGTTGAGCAGACCCGACGAGATCTCGATCAGCTGCGACGGCGCGACTTGCTGCAGCTTCTTGCGTCGACCTGCAGAGCGCGGTGGCACACGCGGGATTGCTTTCTCTTTAGGTCCAGCGCTCGGTTTAGCTGGTTCGCCACCCGAGATGTCGAGCTTGCGCGAGCTGCCACTGCCACCGGTGTCGCTGCGCTGGAGCACGCGTTGTGCTAGCGGGTCTTTGCTTGGTCGGTCGCCGAGCGTTGCGCGTCGCAGGATCTTGGGCTGGAACGTCAGCTCCTTCTCTTTCTCTTCCTCTTGCCGCGAGCGCTCAGCCTCCATCTTCTCCTGCTTCTTGCGCAGCCACTCGGCTTGGCGCTCAGCCATCGAGAGCGCTGAGAACTTCTTCACACCGTCGCTTGGTGCAGTGCCACCACTAGCGGCAGTAGCAGCGGCAGCACGCTGGCGCTGACTACTGCTGCGCTCTGATGCGCTCTCATTCGACGCTAGTTCACTACTCGCCGTGCTCTCTTGGTTCGGCGCGTCGTCTGAGAGGATGATGAGTTCTTTGCCAGGGCGGATCTTGCCGCGGCTTGGACTCACATTCGCCACTGCTGCGCGTGCACAGTCAGCGTACCGCGTCGCGAAGCACGGGATGTCCTGGAGCTCGAGTACTGCTCGTACAGACAGATAGACAGATGAGAGTCTGTGAGTGGTACTGATGCGATGCAATGGGCGCATGCATACACACACACGTACGGATGTGCTTCCAGCACTTGAGCTGCACGTGCGGGTAGATATCGCCGCGCTGCACGTGGCGGCGGATCATCTGCGTAGAGTCAAGTGAGGCGCTAGAGTGTGAGACTTCAGCGAAGATCGAAGCGATGCGAGAGCATGATGGAGACGCAAGACCTCACCTCTTCCGCGCCGTCATCTGGGATCTCGGACCGATTCGCTTCGTGCTTGAGCCAGCTCTCGACGAGCTTCACGCGCGGGTGCCACCAGCCAGAAGGCTCGCTTGCCAATGTGTCAATGTCTTCCAGGAGGTAGCCAAACTGACGCAGCACCGCAGCCGTCAGAGTCAGTCCTAGACAACCTCGATGAACCAGACATGTTAAGGGCAGCTGCACGCACCATTGTCTCGTTCATCACAGCGTCTGGCACAGCGAGCATCTGCACCATCGTCGTCGTCGCTAGCGCACACGCAGAGCAGAGACAGCAGCTGCTCTCTCTCTTCACGTACGCCACGATCGCTTGCTGGTCTTTGGTCGCACACTCGAGTGCTAGAGCAACACGAGCGCAACTTCTGGGTCTATGAATAGCTCCGCAGGTGGCAGTGGCAACAACCTGATGCAACCCGTTAGAGCAACCAAGCGATCGGAGAGGACTAGGACCCAACAAGAGAACCAACAGGTAGGTTGGAAGGAAGAGCGCAATAGCTACGCACTCATTGCATATAGATAACACGTCGCGATCGGACAGTCGGCAGCAGTCCAAGCGAGACACTACAAGTGGACGAACGACTACGCGACTACGCGCACTCGACTTGACTCCGCGACGCAGGACCAGTCGACACCGACGACGACTGCGTAACAAACTCGGGTGGCACGACGAGCTTGCCGTCGCTCCCGCTGTAGCGCGAGAGCATCGTCTCAATGTTGTTCATCTGCTTCTCAATGCGGCTGCGGTACTTGCGCTCGGGCGAGATGTCGCCAGTGTCTGCTTCTGGTGCACGCGCTCGCACAATGCGCTTTGGTGTGCTGCTGCCGTCGCTCGTGCGCACGTGGAACTGCACTTTCTTCACGCGTTGCGCTGGCGTCGACGCGCTCGTGCGCAAGTGCGGACGCTGCGCTTTGTCGCTCGCAATGACGCGCGCGGCGCGGAACGAGTCGTCCGTGAGATCGTCGTCGTCGTCTGTCTGCGGCTGCTCGTCGTCCGTGACAGCGCTGCCAGACGTGAGCATCCCGCGCTCGTCGTCATCTGTGAGCACTGTTTCCGCGCTCGACGGCGCAGATCGGAACACAACCGACGTGTTCACGAGCGTCGCGACGCCGCCAATGTGGTCCGTCGCGCCTTGCACAGCGCGTGCAGGGTTGACGCCGCCGCCAACGTGGCGCCGCTGCTCTTGCTGCTCGAGCTTGTCGACCGTCTCGTCCTCTGGCCGCGTCGTCACTGCGTCGACTTCCGACCGTTCGCTGTGCATGCTCGCGAGCATCGGCTTGTGTGGCACGGGGTGACCGCGCGCTGGCTCGGTGTCGTAGTCGCCGACCTTGAGCAGCCGCAGCAGGCGGTCGTAGCAGCCTGGCGTGAGCTCGTACGTCGTCACGCTGTCCATGTACTCGTTCAGCTGTTGAGACGTTATTCCATTCACAAGAGAGATAGAGAGACACTGTAAGTCTCATGGCCATCCACACGACAGTGTCTTACAGTCGACAAGCACACGCACGCACCAGCACTTGACGCGCTTCGACGACGTCTTCCTGAAGCGACGCATTGCGCGTCCACTCTTTGCTGGGGAACACGATATGGCGCGCCACGCTCGGGTCGCGCAGGTGGAGTTTCTTGTGGAAGTGGTAGAACTGACTGAAGCGAATGAGCCGCTGGAAGCACTGGCCGCGGAAGTTCACGGCCGTGCGGTAAACCTGGACGAACCAAACCGTCGCAGGACATATGCGCATGTCAGCGAATGCGCACTGTGTGTGCTGTAGATGTGATGCAAGCAAGCAAGCAAGAGATACACACGTACAGTGTAGGGCTTCTTGACGCCGTCGCAGTGCGTCTGTGCGCCAATGACCGAGACGCGGAGCTGGCCGAGCACCATGTCTGCTGCTGTTGCGTCTGGTGGTGGTTCGTGCGGCGCGCGCCAAAAGAGGAGTGCGCGGAGGAGACACTGCCACGCCGTCGCAATCACGATGATCGAGTGCGCTGCTGACGAGTTGTATGTCCAGTCCTGTGTCGTCCGGCGTTCGGTCAGACCTGCGCGTGCTTGCTTAGAAGCGCTCGTGCTCGTGCTTGTGCGGTGCAGCGACGCTAGTAATGCAGATGCGCCGGTTTGTCGCTGTCGCGTCTGCTGTGTCGAGCAAGTGAAGGTTCAGCAACGAGCGCGATTTGCTGGTTGAATTGCAAGGTGCTACGCGACACGGCGAGTTGTCCATTACACAAGCTATTTGTATTTAAATGTCGAATCGAAGAGACGGAGAGAACTCAGACGTGGACTTTTAAGCGCATTTTTAGCAAACACGCGAGGAATACGGCAAATGCACTTGCGCTCTCTATCGCATACTGAAAAAAGCATAAAATCCAGACGTGTCGTGTGGCACACATCACTCGAACTGGACTGATATTCCCCATCAAATCGATCTCATCGCTCAAGAGCTCGACTAGCAACGACCTGCATCGCCAAGCGCTCGAGGTCGAGGTCGATGTCAACACCTTCGTGCATTGCACTCGCTTCACGAACCATTACCTCACATCAGTCCACGTCCACGTGACGCTCCAGTAGCAAGCCATCACTTCGAGGCTCACCACTGCAGGTGTCACAGCCACCTCACAAGTCGCCGAATCAGCGCGACTTCGCTCAGGACCTTCAACTTCGTCGAGACGATCTGGTCCACCACCACCACTTTGCTCTCCAAGGCAACATGTACTGGCAGGTGGGACCTCCTCGTTCCTAGCGATCTCCATCTGATGCAAGCCCACACACACGAGACAACCAAAACACGACGGAAGACGCACGACACTTAGATATCTATTGATGTTAAAAATTCGGGGTAGCTCAGCGCTACACTGCGGGGACTTGGGGAAACTGGTGGAGCCGACTGCGCTCCGTTCGGCTAACGTAGGTGGCGAGGAGCACTCTCTCACAGGAACTCACTGTCGCTGTCCTCTTGGATCGTGCTCTGCGTCATCTTCTCGCTCGCGAGGAAGCTCAAGTGCTGCAGCATCCCAATATGTTCCTGGTCGGCTTCACGGCGCGGCTTCGTGTCAAAGACCGCGACGGTGCCAAGCGCGTGGCCGTCGCGCGAGAAGATCGTTGCGCCGGCGTAGTACCGGATCTTCACGGCGCCTTTGTCGCCTTTCACCATCGGGTTCTCGCGGAACCGCTCGTCGTTCTTCGTGTCGAGCACGACGAGGACGCTCGGCTGGCAGATCGTATGCGCGCAGAACGAGAGCTCGCGCGGCAGCGTCGAGTGCGCCATGCCGATGTTCGCGACGAGGATCTGCTCCTCCTCTTCAATGATGCTCACGTACGCGATCGGACACTTCATCGTCTTTGCCGCGACTTCGCAATACATATTGAACTTGCCCGACGTCGCGAGTTCGCGGATGTTGAGGTCTTTGAGCACGGCGAGACGCTCTTCTTCGTCCTCTGGGAACGGCGGCTCGGGCCACGGGTTCAGCCACGACTGACCGGACTGACCGCTCATTGTGCTGCTCCGTCCAGGCTCAAAACTTGAGGCGTTCGAGTGCTTACGGCCACCAGAGCCAGACCGGACGCTTGTGCCGAGGCGCGAGAACGTCGACGACGCAGTCGACGTCGGGCTCTCGAGCGAGTGGAACGCGACGCACGAGACGCACACGCGCATCGAGCGGCTCTGGATGCGGTGGTAGAGCGAGCAGCTGTTGCAGATCACTTCGCCACACGCGCGGCAGTGGTGCTTGCGCTTGAACATGTTGAAGCGCTTGTTGCAGATGTGGCAGCTGAAGCGGTCCTCGTCGTTCACCCACTGCGTCTGCTGCACGACGTCAAGACGCGGCAGTGCGACGGCGCGCGACGACCGCGTGTTCCGGAACGACGACTTGCGCGGCGGCATGACGCTCGTGCGGTTCGGCATGAAGCCGCCGTTTGTCGGACCGTGCACGCCGCTGCCCTGGTAGTTTGAGTGCAAGTTGTCGCTGTACGTCCGGGACATGCGGTTGTTCGACCGCGGCGGCGCGTCGATCGGTCGGAGACTCTCGATCGCTTGGCTCGGGCGGCCGATGAAGTGGCTCTGGCGCCGCGGCATGAGCTGGTTGCTCTGTTCGTCCACAGTCTTGAGCCCGTGCGTCGGGAACGTGTCGTTCGAGTAAAAGTCGTCCGAGTACGTCGACGACGTGCTCCCTTCGACGTCGTTCGACGTCAGCGACGCCTCAGACGAGCTCTCAGACGACGCCGTGTAGCTGTCGGCGTACTGGAACTGCTGCTGCTGTTGTTGCTGCTGTTGCTCCTCTTCTTCGCGGGGCTTGCGCTCGAACTCGGCTTGCTCAGCGAGGCTCACGGCGCGGAGCATGCGGCGATACCGGAAGCGCGCTTGGAGCAAACGCACGACTGTGATGAACCGACGGTACTTGGTCCGCTGCGTCGCCATGCGCACAAAGCCCTGGATGACGCGGCCGTTCTGGCGCCGGATCGCAATGAGCTTGCGCCGCCGGTTCTGCTCGCGCGCCTTCTTATACCGGAACGCGACTTGGATCGACTGGATCGCGTGTCGGAGCTTCAGGTACCGCCGCCGCGCACAGAAGCAGAGCGTGGCGTGGAAGATCTTGACCATGTGCCGGTGCAGCCGCTGCGATCGGAGCTCTTCGAGGTACGCGTACGCGCTCTTCTTGAGAAACATCTTGGAGATGCCCATCTGCACTCCGACGCTCAAGCACCGCGTCGCGAACTGGACCTGGTCCGAGTGCTCGAACGGACTCTGCGACGCACTCGCGTCGTGCTCTTTGGGCAAGATCGTGAGAAGGTCCTTGAGCAGCTCCTTTGCTTCGCCTGCGAGCATCGACGCCTGTGAGACGTCGTCGCCGAGCCCGAACGACGTCGTCACGCCCGGCTTCTTCACGACTGCGAGCGGGTTCTTTGCGCGCTTGAGACTAAAGTACCGCCCGACGAACTCGTCGTGCGGCATGCGGATCGGGAACCCCGCGCGCGCGACGCGCACAGCTTCCATGACGCCGTTGCACCGGAGTTGGTTCAGCACGCGCTCGCGGTCGTACGTCCCAGCGCCAGAGACGTCGTTCGGCTTGAGGCACCGGACGTAGTGCGGGTTTGTGGTCTGGAGCGTCTCGAGCAGCGCTGTGAGCTGCTCTTTGAACTGCAACCCGACGCTTGCACCGCGCTGCTTGCTCGCAGCGGCGCGCTGGCGTGGCGACGACTTGGCGCGCTGTCGGAGCCCAATACCTTCGCAGAGCATGCGCGTGAAGCTCCCTTCGCGCGGCGAGTACACGAGCAAGTCGACCGCCTCCTGGTGCAGCACGTCCTTGTTCTTCTCGAGGAAGCCCACGGACGAGTACTCGACGTTCCCAGCGTAGTGCACGATCGTGAAGAGCCCACTCGCTTTCTGCATGCGCGAGGCCGAGAACCGCGCGTGGCCTTCCCAGGCGCGGTAGAGCTTCGACGCGAGCGTCGTGTCGCTGCCTTTCGGGATCAAGCACTCTTCGTCGACGAGCGGGAGGATGCCAGTCGGACGCTGCGAGATCAAGTTTACGCAGTCCTGGTTGTCCGAGTACGCAATGTACTTCCAGTCCACACCCTGCGACTCGTACTCGAGCTGCTCCATCTTGAAGACGTACTCGTTGAACTGTTGCTGCAGCGTCTCGTTCGCAAAGTTGATACAGAGCTGCTCGAACGAGTTCTTCGGGAAGACCTCGAAGCCAAAGATGTCGAGGATGCCGATGAAGTGCATGCCGCCCTTTGCTTTCTGCGAGTCGTCCATCTTGAGGAACTCGTTCACTTTGCTCACCATCCAGTCAAACAGACGGCCGTACAGCGCCTTGGCGAGTGCGTCGCGCGCGTTGTTGGCTTGCTCGGCCGAGAGCTTCACGCTCACAAAGTCCGTGCCGGCGCGGATCTTGCGCACGCTCAGCGCTTTCTCGAGCTGTACGGCGTCGACTGTGAGGAGACTCGCAGCGGCGTCGCGGGACCAGATGCAGTTTGGCGACAAGTCGGTCGCAGACGATGCTGTTGCTGCTGGCGCTGCGGACTGCCGGTCGCTGTTCTCGTCGTGCTCGAACGTGAGGTTCCCAATGTGCAGGAGCGCAGCGAGGAGGTCAAAGATCCCAGCGCGCTCGGCGTTCGTGAACCCAACGACCTCCATCGCATCGACGACGCGCTGGAACATCTCTTTGTCTGCGACGCCGTCGCGGCGCTGGAAGCACTGGCTCTGATTCAAGTACCGATAGTGGAGGAACTGCTTTGCGGCGCCTGGGACGTCGCCGTAGTCGCCAGACGCCATGGTCGTGGGCGACTGGCCGGCAGGCGGTTCGAGGTGCCAGCGCTTGCGCGCAGCTGGGGACGCGCCGCTCGTCATTTCGTAGAAGATGTGGTAGTTCCGCTCGCCAATGGACTGCGACACGAGCCGCACTTTCTCGAGCAAGTACGTCTGGATGCTCGCGCCCGTGAGGCGACCGCCAGATGTGAAGTGGAGCTTGATGAACTTGCCAAAGCGGCTCGAGTTGTCGTTCCGGAGCGTCCGCGCATTGCCAAATGACTCGAGGAGCGTGTTTGTCTGCAGGACTTTGGCGGCGATGCCAGGCTGTCCCATCTTGGATGCTGAGAGCGACGACTGCTGGTCGCCGGCTTGTGCGAGGTACTCCATGAGGAACTTGGTCGACTCGGTCTTGCCACTGCCACTCTCGCCGCTCACGAGGATCGACTGGTCGTTCATGACGCCATTGAGTCCGAGGAGCATCGCTTTGTACGCTTCACCGGCGACTTGATAAATATGCGGCGGCAGCGGCGTGCTCCCGCGCTGGTGGCTCGCGCGCGTCTCGTACGACTGCAAGTACGCGTACAGGACCGAGCGCTCGTAGAGCCCACGGAGCTTCTGGAATGGATTCACAGCGAGCAAGATCGTGCCGGTGTTTGTGTAGATCTTCTGCTTGAGGAAGCGGCACTCGAGCGCCGCGAGGATCGACGTCTCGTCGAGTTCAAGCAGCGACGTGAGGTCGTCGACGTCAAGCGCTTCCGACGACGCGCTCGAGAGCAAGCGCAAGTCGGCGACTGGCGCGGTCGGATCTTCCGGTACGCTCATCTCGGTGACTGTGCCGTCGTCAAACTTGATCGTCGCGACTGCGCCTGCGACTTCGATCGGACTCACGTACCGATCAATGATGATCCCAGGCGTCCACACACCGTCGACGCGCACCTCGACTTCTGCGCCAATGTCCATGCTGCTCGGATCTGTGTGTATGTATGTGCTGAGTGTGTTGATTGTGGCGCTTTACGTGCTTTGCGTTCGTGCCGCGCACCGCGTGTCGCCTGCTTTTATGTCGTCGAGCGCGCACGCACGCACGCACGCAAATGGATGCAGGCAATCGCCGTGCGTGTGCGTGTGTGTGTGTACGTGGGCGACAGACTCGAGACTCGCTCTCGCTGCGCGCACTTGCTCGCTCGTTGTTGTTGTGAATGGCGCGAGTCGAGTCGTGTGCTGCTGTGCAAGGAGGGGAGATCGGTCGGTCGGTGTCGTAACCAACGACACTGCCTGGAATAGAAAGAACCGCGGCGGCGCACACGCTGTTCTTCCAAGTGCTCCTGCTCGATCGATCGAGGTCGTGTTGCCTTTGCCTTGTTGCCTCGAGCTTGCCTTGTGTGCGAGCGTGCGATGATGCAGGTCGGCGGGCGTGACGGACGGTTTTCGAGTCAGTGGAACCAAAACCGGCTGGATGTCCGGACCAGGACGAGACAGTCGTCACAGATACATGCGAAAATGCATCCCTTTCACTTTCGTTGCTGCTGTAGAGTGCAGAAGTGATAGTACTAATGCTAATGAAGACCTGCATAATTTCATTTATGAATAACATGCTTGTGTTTGCTATATTGAATCCACTCTGCACAATGTCCTCGCTCAGGTTTTCAGTACTGAAAGTGCCCTAGCCCTCCTCCCTCTTTCCTCACTTTTTTGAACCGCATCAATCCATTTCCATTTTTTCAAATCAAACATCTTGATATATTGGAATCAATTTATTGCGCACACGAAAACCCGATCGCATCAAAAGAATCGCGCGCTTGCGCCTCGATCAAACACGCAGTCGAGGACACGTGTTGATGCGAGCTCAGAACCAGGCAAGCGCGCCAGAAATTCGAGGTGCTCTGCTCGACAGGTATGACCATGCACATGCTGGTCAACGCGCTGCTCGTGTGGTGGTGGGTGGCATCGACAGTCGACACCTCGAGCCACATATACACACAACAACAACTGATCAGCTGCTGCGAGCTGCTTTCTTGTCAGCCACTCGAGCAGCTTGCAAACAAGAGGCGGTCGCTGTAAAGGCAGGACGCAATGCACTCGCTCACATAGAGAGCTCGTTGAGGTGCTCCAGATTTGCCACAAGGCACTTGCGCTCCACACACCCCCGTTTGACGCATGGACTGCTGTTTGACAAGCGCTGTCAAAGCACTGGACGCGAGCAAGGAGGCGAGTAGGGTCATCACCCCTAGCAGATTGAATTCCCACTGACTCTGCGTAGTGTATAGTCGTTCATAGTCATTTCAGCCTGGTCGTGGGAATTTGTGAATGTAGCCATCTCGGACTGGTCAGCGTCCTCGCAAGCTCTGCTCCAGCATGACGCCATCCTCATGCACACAGACCTTCGGACTCCAGTCAGCGTCACGCACGCAACGACAGACACCACACAACGCTTTCTCTAGCATTTACAATTAGCCCACATCATGAGCACAGCGGCCACGCTGCACGGAGCAGCTGAATGAATGACCCAGTGACCTGAGTGCACGCCTGCCGCCATCAACGCGACGGACGGCGCTGCGCATTGTGGTATAGCGGTGCGCTCGTTGCAGTCGCGTGCTGACGTCGAGACCGACGCGGCTTTGTGTGCGGGAGCAGCAGCTCTTTCTGGCGCGGCACGAGACGGAGCTCGCGCACAGTTGCGAGAAAGTCGTAGAGCAGCGAACTGAGCGTCGCATGCGTCGGTGCGCCACTCGCAGTGGTCTGCGTCGTCTCGCACTGCGCACTGCTGCCGCGCCAGACGCCAACAAGCTCGAGCGTGAGCAGCTCGTAGTCGACGCGGTACGTCACTTTTCTATGAAGGCGCACACATCCATACAACGAGGTTGGTCCGTCAGTCCCTTGAGCTCTCGGTCTCTCAGTACTATCCACCACAATACATCCTAACAACAGCAGACAGCTCGACTCACAAGACTTGGAGCATCACCTCCATGCTGCGCATCTCGCGGACTGTGAACGACCCGCGGTGCACGAGCAGATCCGAGATAAAGAGCGCAAACTGCGCGATCGAGTCGACTGGTGGCTCCGTTGACTCGGGCGTCCACGGCGTGTCCTCTTCTCGGTACTCGCGGTGGTACTTCTGCATGAGCACGAAGAGGAACGTCGGGAACGGGTGGTGCACCTTCGCCTCGAACTCTGCTTCTACTGCACGCAAACGCCGTGCCGCACGGCCATCGCCACACGTACACACACGCACACACGCCAGTCGACACGGTGAGCGACCACGCCATCCAGCATCCCACAGTCCCATCCGCACACCCACAGTCGCACAGACAGACACTAGACCGTGCGTCTTCGTGTACCTGCGTCGCCCAAGTCCTTTGTTTCAAGCAGCGGCTTACGTGAGGAGAAGGCGAGGTGCAGGCGCTCGCGCGTGCTCACGACCGTCGCGCGCAGCCGCGCAAAGACGTCAATGTACGTGCGCGCGTGCCACTGGAACACGAGCGCGTGCCAGCGCGTTGCGTCGTCGCCGCCAGGCGAGCGCTCGAGTGGCACAGACGCTGACGACGTTGCAGTCGCGCACTGGAGACTCGCGAGCCGCAGGAACGCTGCGTCGTCCTCTATCCGCTTCACGTCACTGAACTTGAACCGCGTGACGTCGAGCGGCAAAGCGCGGAAGAGCTGGTCAAGTACGTTGAACTGGCGCTCGAGCTGCTCGGATAGCGACCGGAACGCGTTGATGTCCTGCGAGTTGAACCGGAAGCCCTTGCGCGCGCCACAGATGATCAAGATCTACAAGCGTTGGTACACACAGAGAGAGCGAGAGACGTAGTATACTGCGTGAGTATGGAGATGATCGACCGTTCATACAGACAACGAACAATCAATCGGTCAGTCGGTCGTACGTACGTCGTTGAGCGCGTGCAAGTGCAGTCGCTCGGTGCTGCTGCTGATGTTGAGCTCATTGCGCTCGTCGTCTGTGGGTTTGTGGTACCGTAGCGCGTCCAAGAAGCGCATCATCTGTGTCGGCGGCTTGACCAAGTACGCCGACTCGTCAAAGTTCTACCGGTACAGACATACAGGCAGCCACAGCAGCAGTAGCGACAAGCAAGTAGAGCCACGCGTGAGTACGTTGGCATCAAAGCAGCATGAGCAGCAGCAGCACAGACAAGCAGGCAACGCACTGCAAAGATCGGCTGTGGTGCCACTTTCCGGAGCACGACGTTCGGGAGGACGAACTTGCCAGCGCTTGGCGCTGCTGCCGGCGCTTTCGCAGCCATGAGCATCGAGAGCGCGAACGGTGCAGCGGGACGAGGGAGTGCGCTCGCGCCGTCGCGCGGCGGCGCTGGCATCATCGAGGCGCGCTCGCTGTCCATGCTCACTCGCTCGTTATCTTGCTGATCAGTTTCTCGCATCATCATAACAAAATCGGATATTTTTTCGGTTTGTAGTACAAAATGAAAAGCATAGTGACATCAAGTACAATTTACCTCTTTGTTAGCATAAGGAGAGAAACTGTACTTGATCTCACAATGCCGATCCTTTTGTACTAAAAACAAATGTGTCTAGACACTATAGTGACTCTCCGCTGTATGATGAGACTGTTTTGACAAAGCACTTCAACGCGATTGTTCGTGCTTGTTCGGCAAGTCTTTCATTGCACGCCGATCGCCACGCAGCAGCAGCACGTCCTTGACGCATTGACGCTCCAGACAAGCTCAAGCTCAAGCACACACAAGCACAAAGCAAGATGGCAGCACAACAGAGCAGCAAAGTTCTCGTCGTCGGTGCCGGTGTGACTGGCGCTGCGCTCGCGCACTTGTTGCAAGCAGCGCGTGCAGTGCGCAAGCACATACCAGAGGTCATCGTGTGGGACAAGAACAACATCGCAGGCGGACGCATGATGGCGCGGTGCGTGCGTCGACGGTCGATACAAGCGCGTGTCGCTTGTGCACATATGTATTGCAACAATGGAGTCGCTGTGCTGGATAGTACTCACGCACATCGTGTGCATCAATGCGCTGCTCAACAGATCGTTCCGCAAGAACCGCGGTGTGCACGTCGACATTGGCGCGCAGTACTTGACCAAATTCACAGCTGCGAACGACGATGTCCGCGCGCTCTTGATGCACAAGCAACAGCTCGTGCCGTTTGACGAGAGCGCGATTGCGCAAGACTCGTACCACCAGGCACGCCGCACCGACAGCGAGACAGGCAAGGCCGTGCTTGAGCACGCGATCTGTCCAGACGCGCTTGGCTTTCGGTCACTTGTGCAGACCTTGCTCGATGGTGCGTTCATGTTGCCTATGGATCAGTATAGTCTAGAATGCATGGCTACGTATGTTTGCATGTATGGAGGAGCTTGGTGCTCACAGAGCGCTGCGTGCAGAGACACCAACGACGCTGTCGCGCGAGGTGGAGCGCTTCGAGGTCCTTGACGCCTCGCGCATCAAAGTCACGTCGACGGACGGGCACGAAGAGATCGTGAGCGACCTCGTGCTCACGTGTCCAGTCCCAAACGTACGTTCTCATCGGCAGAGTGCGTGATCTTGCGATGCAATCGTCCGAGCTGAGCTGACGACGTCGTGGGTGTATGGACAACCAGGTGCTGTCGATCCTCGAGAAGAGCGCGACGTTCACGCCAGCGCCAGAGCCGATCGACGCGCTCCGAGCAGTCACGTACTCGCAGCGCTTTGCGCTCGCGTACCTCTTTGACGCGAGCATCGCGGCGCACGTGCAGGCGCTCGGGTGGACATCCAAGTACGTCTCGCGCGACGAAGACGACGTCGTGCGGTACCTCTGCTGGGACAACCTGAAGAAGCAGTCGACGAGTGACGCGCACTATGCGCTGCTCGTGCACACATCTGTGCCGTTTGGCGTCCAGCACATGGACAAGAAGCTCGAGAACGACGCGATACTTGCGACCGTGTCGCAGTCCGTGAAGAAGCTCTTGCCGTTCCTGCCAGCAGCGGAGGATGTGATTCTGCACCGCTGGAGGTACGTGTCACTCGCTCGCTTGTTTGTGACGGACGATTGTCTTCCGGCTGTCTGAAGGAACGGGAGCTGCTGACTGACGCTCATGTGTGTGTATCGTTGCTGTAGAATCTCGCAAGTCACGACTCCGTACGCAGCGCCTGGAGACGACGCGCCAGTGGCAGCAGTCGTGCTGAGCGAGTCGCCAAAGATCGTCGTCGCCGGCGACGCGTTCCTGGGCTCGACGTTCGACAACTGCCTCTTGTCTGCAAAAGCAGCTGCAGACTTGGTCGTCGCTCCTACGATCAGCAGCGGTCTCTAGGTCGTTCACTTGCTCCGAGGCACCGATAGAGAGAATGAACGTCTAGTCCGCACTACGCAACAGTGTGGTAGCGATGTAGAACCAAGCGAATCGAACCTTCACCATCACGTGGGTCTCTCTGTGCGCCGTAGTGGGATCGCTGTAACTACCTACCGGTCTAACGAACGTGCATGACTGTGTCGCCGCAGCTAGCGATACCGTCGCTTCATCATGTGCGCGGAGAAGCTGCTGCTGCGCGAGTCCTTTAGGAGTAAAGCCGACACGCGACTACCCATGAGCTCGGCTTTCTGCTTCAAGAGCGCCAGCGCAGCGCCATCTGGAGACTCTTCCCGCGCAACGGCGTCAATGATAGCAACAGCACCGATCGCAACGCCACTCACGAAGATCGGGACGCCCAAGTAGAACTGCGCCTTCACTGCCTGCAAGAGCGGGTTTTCTCGAAACACTGGGTCGACCGCGACGCAACGCACGAGCAAGTGCTGCTCGGGGGACCCCATTGTGTAGTCGCACATGCCGATCTCGCGCGGGACACAGGAGAAGCGGAGCATCCTGCCGTAGTTGCCCACAATGAGCTCGAGGTGCGTGTCCGCGACGCTGACGTAGCACGTTGCAGCAGCGAAAGCGGCGCAGAGCTCGGAGCACACATCCTGGAGCTTGTGATAGTGCAGCTTGTGTTGCCGCTGGAGCGTCGTGAGCATCTTGGCGCGCTTCGTCTGGGTCTTGCGCACAGCGTCGGGTGTCATCGGTCGCTCTCGGAACCATGCGCGGTAGCACTCGAGAGGGAGACCGGCATACCCGACGCTCTTGCCGTCAGTGTGCTCGGGCGAGAAGAACGACTTGGAGAGCTGCGACTCGAACGCGCTTGCTTTGCAGCACACGACGCAGTGTGCATGTACAGACTCGGCCGCAGCTGTTGGCGACCGTGGTGATGTTGCCTCGATATTGTGCGGCTTCGTTGGACTGATAGCGCTCAGCATAGCTTTGCACGGCGCGCACACATTGGGTTTGCGGAGCGTCGGGATCAGCTGGAGGACGCTACTGCCGCTGCTGCGCACAGACGACGTGAGTTGCTTCACGCTGCGTGGACTTGCTTGCGTGGCGCAGTAGCTGTGACTCGGACTCCCGACTGGCGCCAACGACAGCGTGGCTTTGGCGTGAACTGGAGAGGAACTCGAGACTGCATTAGGTTTCCCAACACTTACTGGGCTGACTGGGCTCTTGGCGGTGCACTTTGACCATCCACAGAGCGGAAAGCACCCAGGGCTCTTTGATACTGATGCGACTGGCAGTGCTTGTTCACAGCGATGTGTGTCGATCGCGAGTTTCAAGTGGCCACGCTGCGCTGGCTTCGTTGCGTGTGATTGGTCTGTGCTGATGGTGGTGCTTCCTGGTACTACGATCGTCGGTGCTGCGGTTGTTGGAGCAGTGTTCGTCGCAGCTGACGCTGGAGTCGACGGCGTGTCAGCTTCTGCTCGTCCACTCGAGCTCGGTGTCGCCGCGAGAGAGATCGGAATGACGTTGATGCTCTGTCCGGCGGAAGAGGTGCTCGTGCTGCTCGCAGTGCGCGCTACCGACGACGGCGTGGGCGACCGGCGCTTCCAGTGCAGCACGCTCATCGCGTCAAGGGTGACAAGCAAGAAGCGAAAGCGTCTCTCGGTCGCTCGCTCGCTCGCGCACGCGCGACGGTGTGTCTCTGGGACTCTGTAGGCGTTCGCAAGCAGAGTGGTCCCGTCGCGCGTCTGACTTGTATGAATGTATATGCCTGTGACAGCGATCGTAGTCGCGAAGTGGGAGGTGGTGTCGCGGTTGCGGTGTGTGTGGTGTGCTCAAGATAGGTTGATTGTGAAGCCATTTCGAGCTTAGCCCAACCCCTTTTGTGTCAAAGAGTTTCAGCAAATAGACTGAAATATTCAATGATGACATTTGAGAGTTTTCATGGTTTTGTATGCTATAAATCAGACTGACTTAACAGTCGAATAAGTAAGTGTCTAAAATGAAATGCATGATTGACAAAAACGACTTGACTCTCGAACCAAGGCCAAGTGCGTGCGTGCTGGCCGCCTAATCAAGTGTGTGTGTGTGTGTGTCACAGCATGTGAAGCGCTTATAACGTATCATTCAGAGGTGTGTCAGAGCGTTGTTTTTGGGTATAATAACTACCAGTATCGCCTTCTTAGCCGAGTTATTTCTGATTTCCATTCGTCTCATTGCAAGTAACCTATAGCACTGCTCTACGGGATTCCTCTTGTAGCTGATGCTAGTCGAAGAGTGATAGTCGAATCAGCATTCTAGCGCGCAATAGTACTGTCTTTGTTGATCTCGCGACGCACCCTGAATTTTTTCATGTCAAGACTCGTAAACTATAATTATGGGACAGCGCTCTATTCGAGCGCTCGACCGTTTTTCTTTTGATGCTCGCTCACGACACACGCACCCACGCGACAACAGCAGCAGCAGCAGAGGCAGCAGCAGGCAGCGCTCCATTTGCGTACGACGCGCGAGACGATCAAGCGGGAGACTTGCGCGCGCGCGCTTCGACCGACTGACCGACCGACCGACGCACGAGCAGACAAACAACCAAGCAAGCAAGCACACAGATACACAGATCGACCCGACACAGAGGCAAGCGAAGCGCGCGCACCATGGAGCTCCCGGAACTCAAAGGTCCGCGCTCGCGCCTCGTTCTCACGCTTGCTTGACGCACAGTAGCGCCCTGCTCATTCTTACATTCTCACGAGCGCTCTCTCTCTCTCTCTCACACACACACGCAGGCTACTTGCGCAAGAAGTCGCGCCAAGATCGATGGCAGCGACGGTACTTTGAAGCGACGACGCACTATCTCACGTACTACAAGGTACGTCGTCGCATGCTTCACACACGGACTTTCTCGTCCTCACATTCGTACGTACTCATTCACGCATGTGCTGACAACCACCTGCGACTCTTGTACTTGGGTGTGTATGGGCATGTGTGTGAACAGAACCGAGAGAGCGAGAAGCTGCTTGCGTGCATCGACTTGTGGCGAACGCAGAACATTGAGCTGAACGCCGCGGACCCAGCGAAGACCGAGTTCTCCATTGGCATTGGCGAACAGTCATACTTGCTCAAGGTACAGACAGACAGACTTGAGTGACTGACGGATGGACAGATAGCGCTGCGTTGAGTGCGTGTATGAGCAGTCGTCCTCACTGCTTGTCGCTCATTGCTGCTGCTGCTACTACAGGCAGAGACTGCGGACGAAGCACAGCGGTGGATCAAGGTGCGCACTGACTTTGTTGCTACTGAAGAGCGTATTGTTATGCCTCTCGGCTCACACTCAATGCCTCGATGCCTCTCTCGACCCACTAGGGACTGCGAGCACGACAGCACCGCCCCGAAGGCGCGCCGTCCGAAGTATTTAGCCTGCGAAGCGAGCGCTACGACGCTGAGAGCGACGCGTCGAGCGAGTACGGCGGCCGTCGACCAGGCTACGCGTCGTCGGACACGGGGTCGCACGGTCCGGACCGCAAGTCGAAGCACTCGCAGCCGCACCACATGACGTACACGGACTCGAACTTGAACCCGATCGTCCCGAACGCGAGCGCCATCGCGGCGACGAACAAATACCCGATGCTCAAGACGGACCAGAGCGTAAAGAAGGCGAGCGACGCAGACGACGGCCACGTGAACGCCACGTGCTGCGCGCCGTGCAAGACCATGTAGAGCGCTCTTGCGTTTGAGCTGGACGTCTGCACAGACGATGACGTTAAGTCAGTGCGTGCGCTGCTCGCTTGTCAGTCGATCCAGATATCGCTGGCTCAATGGAAGCACATGCAGCTCCACTCGACTCGTGTAGCGCTGTCATCGTCTCTCGCTCGCCCACTCTCTCCCTCTCGATCCGACGTGGCGCGTCCAGATGAAATAGGCAAGCGCGAGGATCGAGATGCCTGTTCACTCCAGTGGTGCACGTCCTTGCTTGTATGAGCGAGTGAGGAGATCACCTCGGCGCTTTGAACATAGTTCCTTTTCACTCGTGCGTGAGTGGCTCTCTCGTAGTACGTTCCACTGGTTTGTTCTCGATGCACTCGGTAGTCGTCCTTCAGAGGTCTGGAAGGTGTCTTGGGTCGACAGACGTGATCGCAAGTTTGTCTCTCTCTCTCTCTCTATTGAACCGAGTGCTTATGGACCGAAGCAATACGACCACGAACGCATTACATTGACGACATGAAAGCGCTTTGCTTCAGAGCTACGAGACAGCAACAACAAGCACAGAGGCTTGATGCAGGCACTTGGATGCTGGTCGTCGCCTGCATCGAAGCTTGAGTGCTCAAGCGCAGGCTAAATAATAGGTCCTGCGAAACAGCCAACGAAATTGTGCCTTCCCACTTTGAGCCAAAAGCGAGCAAGCGAGCGACAGGACAACGACCACCATGAGCTCCGACGGTGCGTCTGTGCATGTGTGTGTCGACAGCAGGCGCTGCGTCCTCTCTGTGTACATGTGTATGTGCCGCGCTTACTAGTCTGTCCATGCGTGACTGCGGGCAAACGTGGCTGACTGACACGCCTGCACACGACTGCACACCTGTGGATCTCACTCTCTCTCCATTGAGCAGAAGATGAGCACAAGAAGCGCTCGATCAACGAGATGTTTGGCGACGACGACTCGGAATCGGACGGCGACGACGGCATTCGCCCAGCGTCTACGAGTGCGACGACCGCAGACGCGTCTGGGTACGAACAAGCGAATGAACGAGCTGCTATTGCCCACTAGGTGCTACAGGATGGAGACTGACAGATCACATCACTCGCTCACGATGCTTCACGTTTCAGTCTGTTTGGCTCCGACTCGGAGAGCGACGAAGACGAAGTGAAGCCAAAAGCGCGTGCACCGCCACCAGCCAAGCGCTCGAAGCCCTCAAGCTCATCGTCGAGTCAGCGCAGTCGTCCGAGCAAGTCCCACGCCAAGAAGCCAGAGCCAAAGCGCGGATCTGGTGTGTGCATGTGCCTTGTGTATCGCTGTATGGATCTCTGTGACTATCGCTCTAGCTGACAGACGCACACTCTGCTCTGCACTCGTAGGCGACGAGTACGACTCGGGCGACGAAGTCGTAGCGACCAAGGACGACGACGACTTTATCGATGGCGACGACGACCTTGCGGACGTGCTCGGCGAGTACGATGACGACCCGCAGCGCTTTGACGACGAGCGGCCGCTCGACGACGCACCTAGCCGCTCGGCGAAAGACGACGAAGATGAGTTCTTTGACGAGACGCTCAAGTCGCTCAAGACTGGGCGGCGGTCAAAGATGAAGCTGTCACCGCAAGAGATGGAGCAGATCACGCAGGAGATGCTCTACCGCATGGACAAGGCGCACCAAGACGACTTGACGAGCATTGCGGAGCGCCGCCCAGCGCTCGAGAAGATCAAGTACGTCGACCACGCGCTCATGCTCATGCGCAAGCACCAGCTCCAGCCCATGCTCTTGGACTTTGACTTGCTCTCGGTACGTCTCTTCGTTTGTTTGTCTGTGAGAGGACTCGTGGCCGTTCGACGATGATGATCGAGCGACTGAGTGTAGCGTGTGTGGCGTGTGACTAGATCATCAAGAAATGGATCCATCCGCTGGACGACGGCACGCTCCCGAACGTCGGCATTCGCACAAAGATGCTCAACATGGTCGCAGACATGCCAGGTACAACGTCTATCACATTTGTATGAGATTGGACAAACAGACTCACGCGTGTGTGTGCGCTCGCTCGACAGTGTTCAAGGAGCACTTGAAGCGCAGTGGCTTTGGCAAAGTCGTCATGATGCTCTGGAAGCACCCGGAAGAGGTGCGACGTTGAAATGAGGACTCAACGCTGTCCTTGTCCTAGCTAGGCAGATGAGACTCACACATCGCTTGACTCTGCGAATCCTTACTCCTGCAGACGCGTGAGAACAAGGACCTCTGCCGCGACCTCATCGAGCGCTGGAGCCGCTCCGTCTTCAACAAGACGCTCGACTTTTCGAAACTCGCGGAGCTCGAAGCTGAGAAAGCAGAGAACGCTGCGTACCGACGTCAAGAGAAGCGGTGCGTCCCGTGCGCGAGGACTCCATGCGCCACTGCCTTACTCACGCGTGCACTCACGCCTGCTCTCTCCTCCTTTCTCTACTCGCTTTACTAGGCAAAAGCAGCAGAAGACAGCAGCGAGCGGACGCGGCGGCCAGAGTGGCGACGTGTTCTCGCGCAACAGCGACAGTGTGGACATCAAACCGGAAGCGAACGGCTCGGACCGCGCCGCGCTGCCGCAGCAGCTGCGCTTTGACTTTCTCCATCGCCCACGTCCCAAGGTCGAGATGAACGCGGCGCCGACGAAGAAAGCGGATCCAGACTCGCGCAAGTTCCGCCTCGCGAAGCGCATGCAGGACATTGCAAAGCCCGGGAAGAAGGGCAAGCGCGCAGTCTCGGTGAGCATTGAAGGGAGATAGAGAGAGCGAGAGCGAGAGAGTGGCGAGGCCACGTACATGAAGCGACGAGCATCGAGTCGCCTGCATAGACTTGCGTCTGTTCTTCTTCATAGGACGCCTGTAGCGATATGTCCATCGCTCTCTCCATGGCCATTGATCCATCATCACTCACTTGCTGGTGCCGGGATCTGGTCAAGGTGCTTGGGCATAACTGACTTCGCGACGCTTTGGACACTCGCTAGAGGAGACAGAGACGCTCGGAGCGCCTAGGACAGTCGGTTCGGTCGCGCTGCGTGTAATGGGCATCACGCGCGTGCAGCAGCACGATGCAGCGAGCAAAGCACGACTGGATCCGGCGCTGCCCGAGACACGGCGCAAAGCGTCCCGCGATGTCCACACAACGTCAGTCTCGCTGCTCGATGACCTCGACGAACTGGACGCGGTCCGTGGCGTCCGAGACGACAGTGATGCGCTCGCACGAGCGTGTGCAGCAGAAGCGTGGAGCATGAACCAAGTGGGCGACTTGGATACAGACCGCACGACGCCAACGCACGCAATGAGTCGAATCGCAGCGCTCAACCGCGAGCTCAAGGCGCTCGAAGTGCGCTACTTTCGCACGCGCTTGCAGCTGGAAAAGTCGATGGAGAAGGTATGCGCGACATACAGCAGCGTCTGTTGGAGGCATATGCACCAGAGCGTTGCTGACGCCTGTGATGGCTCGTGGTGGTGTGATGGCGATGCAGAACAACCAGTTACGTCAGGACATGACCAAAGTGCGCGGTCACTCGACAAAGCTCGAGCGCGAGACCTGCAAGCTGCGGAACTTGGTCAGTCGTGCTCGTCCAGTGTCTTGAGCCTGAAGGTGCATTCGTGTGTGAGCGAATAGTGATGCTAACGCTGTGCACCTGTGCACAGATCGATCGGATCCAGAGCGAGAAGAAGCAGCTCGAGCTCCAAGCGATTCACAACCGCGACTACGCCAAGAAGATCGAGCAGCGCTTCTTCATGGGCACGAAAGGCCAGGTGCGCGTCTGCATAGCTTCGTGTCGCTGCTTCTGTCGTCATCGTTGTGTGAGAGTGCGAGTGGCAGCTCACAAGCGGCTGTGTCGTTCAGCTCTGCAGTCGATCATCCAGTGCAACCTCGAGCTCGGACATCGCGTCAAGACGCTCGAGCAACAGGTGCAGGACAAAGACACTGCGCTCGAGCGCCAGCGCCTCGAGCTCACGGACGCTAACGAGAAGCTCCGGGTCCTCAAGCGCGCGCTCGAGACGCGCTTGGACGAGCTCGAGCTCAACGGGAGTCTCCACACTGGACTCCTCTTTGAGCTCACGCGACTCCAGGACCAGAGCACTGGACTGGCACTGCAGCTTTCGGACGAGCGCAAGAGCGTCAAGGCGCTGCAAGTGCGTTCTCTTTCGCTTTGTTGCTGCTCGCTCTCTCTGCTTCTGTTTGCAGACTCGTTGGTCACGCACTCACTTGTCTGGCACACATCTCGCTAGCTTCAAGTCCAGAGCGCACAGGCGAAAGCATCGGAGCTCGACGACGCGCTCGTTGTCCGCGAAGCCATGATCGGGAGTCTCGAACGTGAACGCGTCGCACTCGACGGCAAGCTCGCAGCGCTGCGCAGTGAGAAGCAGACGTTTACGTTCGAGAAAGCGACGCTGCTCAAGTTCATCCAAGAGCAAGCAGAAGTCAAGCTCACGCTCGACGCGCAGCTCAAGCAGCAGCAGGACTCGCATGCAGCGGCGCTCGCAGCGCTGCACGACAAGCTCCAAGGGTCCATGGACGACCGCAGTGCGCTCCAAGACGCACTTCGAGACGCAAGTGTGCGCTGCGAGCAGCTCCAGCACGAGTGCCAGCGACTCAGTAGTACAGTCGACGATAAGCAACGCGCGAAACTTGAGCTCGCTGCTCGAGAGCAAACGCTCACGGCCGAGCTCGAGCAGTCGCGTGAGACTGTGCGCAAGCGTGACGACGACTTCAAAGCTGCACGTGATGTCTGCCGAGAGCTCCAGACTGTAGTCGAGAGCTACGAGCTCGAGACGCGGACATTGAAAGACCGAATAGAGGAGCTCAAGACGACTGAAGCCGCGCTGCAGCAGCAGCTCGTGCAAAAGCAGAGCGAACAGCTCGCACTGCGCGCAGCCATGGAGAATGCACTGCACGACCTCGATATGCTGTCCAAGCAGCGCAATGACGCAGCTAAGGCGATGAACGAAGCCGTGACGCTCAGCGCGTCGTCGCTCGACGAGCAACAAGCGCTCGAAGCCAAGATCGAGACGCAGCGCAAGCAGCTCGAGCAGCTCCGGAGCTCCAAGGGCCTGCTCCAGAACGCCATGCTCGAGCAACTCGCAGCGCTGCGCAAGCAACTGCAGCTCGAGCGCGTGCAACGCATTGAAGCAGAGGCAAAAGTCAAGCAGCTCGTTGCGTTCTCGAGTCCGAGGCGAAAGAATCAGCAACAAACACAGGACCATGCAAGCGCCTGCCAGCCACATCAACCACAACAGCCAAACGATCTCGATCGATCAGCGTCGCCAGTTCACACGGCGATGCCGCCATTCGACTTGGACGAGCCACAGCCGCTGCCTCCGCCAACGATGACTGGTGCTCCATCGCCACTACCTCGGTATCTCAGCAGTCTTGGGGGCTTCCGTGACGATGCGCTACCCGAGTCATCGTCATCATCATCG